>JAVKPL010012281.1:0-57262 GCA_032173675.1 Gastrolobium villosum | reverse complement strand
TTTTCGACGCAATTTGTTTTCCGTCGAAAAACTTCACAAAATCAATTTCTTTTGCATTTATTTTATTCATCCGTTTTTGAAGGAATACATTTTTCGTCAAAAATGTTCGACGGAATCCATTTTTCATCGAAAAACTTCATAAATTCAATTTCTTTTGCATTTATTTTATTCATCCATTTTCGACGGAATTCATTATCCGTCAAAAATCTTCGACGGAATCCATTTTCCGTCAAAAACTTCACAAAATCTTCGCATTTATTTTATTAATCCGTTTTCGATCATTTTCCGTCGAAAAACTTCACAAAATCAATTTCTTTTGCATTTATTTTATTCATCCGTTTTCGATGGAATTCATTTTTCGTCAAAAACTTCACGGAATCCATTTTTTTATTCATCCATTTTCGAAAAATCTTCACAAAATCAATTTCTTTTACATTTTCTTTTATTCATCCGTTTTCGATGGAATCCATTTTTCGTCGAAAAACTTCATAAAATCAATTTCTTTTGCATTTATTTTATTCATCCGTTTTTCTTTTGCACGGAATACATTTTCAGTCAAAATTCTTCGACGAAATCCATTTTCCGTCGAAAAGCTTCACAAAATCAATTTCTTTTGCATTTATTTTATTCATCCATTTTCGATGGAATTCATTTTTCGTCAAAAATCTTCACAAAATCAATTTCTTTTACATTTATTTTATTCATCCGTTTTCGAAGGAATCCATTTTTCGTCGAAAAACTTCATAAAATCAATTTCTTTTGCATTTATTTTATTCAACCGTTTTGGACGGAATACATTTTCAGTTAAAATTCTTCGACGAAATCCATTTTCCGTCGAAAAGCTTCACAAAATCAATTTCTTTTGCATTTATTTTATTCATCCATTTTCGATGGAATTCATTTTCCGTCAAAAATCTTCACAAAATCAATTTCTTTTGCATTTATTTTATTCATCCGTTTTTGAAGGAATACATTTTTCGTCAAAAATGTTCGACGGAATCCATTTTTCATCGAAAAACTTCATAAAATCAATTCTTTTGCATTTATTTTATTCATCCATTTTCGACGGAATTCATTATCCGTCAAAAATCTTCGACGGAATCCATTTTCCGTCAAAAATCTTCGACGGAATCCATTTTCCGTCGAAAAACTTCACAAAATCAATTTCTTTTGCATTTATTTTATTAATCCGTTTTCGATGAAATTCTTTTTCCGTCGAAAAACTTCACACAATATTCTCATTTGCATTTATTTTAGTCATCCGTTTTCGACAGAATACATTTTTCGTCAAAAAACTTCGACGGAATCCATTTTCCGTCGAAAAACTTCACAAAATCAATTTCTTTTGCATTTATTTTATTCTTCCGTTTTTGACGGAATACATTTTGCGTCAAAAATCTTCGACAGAATCCATTTTCCGTCGAAAAACTTCACAAAATCAATTTCTTTTGCATTTATTTTATTCATCCGTTTTCGACGGAATTCATTTTCCATCAAAAATCTTCGACGAAATCCATTTTCCATCAAAAAACTCCAAAAAATCAATTTCTTTTGCATTTATTTTGTTCATCCATTTTCGATGGAATGCATTTTTCGTCAAAAATCTTCAAAATTTTCACAAAATTAAAAATCAATTTCTTTTACATTTATTTTATTCATCCGTTTTCGAAGGAATCCATTTTTATGGTCAGAAAAACTTCATAAAATCAACATAATTTATTTTATTCATCCGTTTTCGGGGCATTTTCATGTTACAACTTCATACGCTAGTCAATAATCACATTTAGGTAATATCGCCTAACACTTACCTTGCGCGCCTTAAATAATTACCAAACAGCAGCGAAATATGCTACGTTTCTCACTTCTTATGCGCACCTAAAGCAATTACAATAAATCAATTTACAGCAACGTTTTACAGTAAAAACAGTGAGCAAACAACAACGTTTTACAGCAGAAACAGTGAGCAAAACAGCAACATTTTTCTTAAAAACAGTGAGCAGAAACAGTGGCATTTTACAGCAGAACAGTAACATTTACAGCAGTAAAAATAGTGGCATTTTACAGCAGCAGTGAACAACATACGGTGATGTTTTTTAAACCAAAACAGTAACGTTTACAGCAGCAAAAACAGTGATCATTTTGCACCGCAACAGTGGCATTTTTAGCATCAAAACAGTGACCATTTTATACAGAAACAGTGGCATTTTGAACATCAAAACAGTGACCATTTTATACAGAAACAGTGGCATTTTGAACATCAAAACAGTGACCATTTTATACAGAAATAGTGCCATTTTGAACATCAAAATATACAAACGGTTCTGCATAAAGATCATAGATGCCTAGAGAAAGTTCTTTTATTAAATCTCATTAGACGTAAGGATAGCAAAAACTTTACATTCTGCCCATGAAGTCTAAGCTCATAGAATATGTCTTATTCATTCCTTCTATTTTTGATAGAATCTCTAATGGTTAAAGGATTAAATTTCTAAATACAACATGTCAAGAATCACATACTTTAACGTCCAAGGCTACCCACGAAACAAAAAGGCTAAACCACAACATATTCTAGTCCTTCTAAGCTTCTCTAAAATTGAACAGTTAAATACACTAGGAGGAGAAAGTTACTTATGGCACTTATATATTTTACTAATTACGTGGGATGTTACACTATCAAATGGGTTTAAGGAACTCAAAAATCGTGGGAGCACCACACACAAACTCTTGGCTGATCAAAATTCGATGCCTGGGTACGATTTTCCATTTTTTCGGATTTTCTCAAATTACGTCTCTTGAAAAATTAATATTAAATTTTAATTCCATGGAGAAAAATCATGAAACTTTGGGAACAGTAAGATATGGTTTTTCCAAGCATGCATGCAAAAAATCAAACCGAAATTCAATTTCTAGGTCCGAATTTGGACTTCTTCCTCCTCAGAAAAAAGGTATTTACTTGTGCAAAACTGGAAACTGCATGTAAGGCTATTATAGGGGGGAGCAGCTTCCTGCTTTCCCATGCCCGCGGTGGGCTGTGCACCTGGTGCCCGACTTGATGCCCCGGATGCTTGACATGGTGCCCCATGAGGCGCGCCTGGTGCCTGACGTGGTGCCCCGACCGTCAGGCATGGTGCACCCTATGCTTGACGATGATTTAGCGTCGTTAATGCATGCGCGGCGGTGCGTTTTGGGGACTTACCCCGATCCCGGCTGTTATTGCCTTACGTGCATCGTTGATCTTGTGGAGGCACCCGGATGAATCACGACTGAACAAGTTGTGAAAGGAATTGACGGCGGCGAGGGCTGGTTCTTGATGGTATCGATCATGCCTAGCGAGATGGACATGGCGCTACCGGATGCTTCCATCGCGCGCATGCCGTAGGCAATGTGGGTTGTGGTACGTTTTGTGGTGTTGGGTCGCACTGAATGCGAGGGCGTGTGAGTGGTGGTGGTGCCTTCGATGATAGACTACACTAAAAATTGACCAAAACAAAAGCAGAAACACTATCAAATTAGTTGGAGGAACACAAAAATCGTGGGAGCACCACACACAAAGTCTTGGCAGTTGCATGCATACAAGGCAAGTTTCCTACAGGTTAGGGGGGAGCAGCCATATTCAGGTCAATGTAAAAATTCTCCATGAAATCCAATGAAACTTGGAGGGGATGTTGGATATATTTAAGTATGGACGCCTGCAAAAAAACAGCTCAAAATTCGATGTTGGGGTATGCTTTTCCATTTTTTCAGATTTTTTCAATTTTCGCTTGTTCAAGGATTGATAAAAAATATTTCGGGCAACGAAAAAGTGGTCTAAACGATGGAATTTGGCAAAAATAGGGTGGGGGTAACGATTCTCTGGATAGTTTTGATCGGATGGCCACCCTCTACAAATTGGGCCTTCTTCCTCCTTGCAAAAAAAGAGTCTACTTGTGCAAAATTGGCAAAATGCATATAAGCCTATTATATGGGGGGAGGAGGAATAGTCTCCAAAAATTCATTAAAACCAATCCTTCTATGAAATCCAATGAAACTTGGAGAGGATGTTGGATATATTTTAGCATGGATGTTTACAAAAAATCAGAACAAAATTCGATGTCTAGGTACGATTTTCCATTTTTTCGGATTTTCTCAAATTACGCCTCTTGAAAAATTAATATTAAATTAATCCCATGGAGAAAAATCATGGGACTTTGGGAAGAGTAAGATATGGTTTTTCCAAGCATGAATGCAAAAAATCAGACCGAAATTCAATTTCTAGATCCGAATTTGGACTTCTTCCTCCTCAGAAAAAAGGTATTTACTTGTGCAAAACTGGCAACTGCATATAAGGCTATTATAGGGGGAGCAGTTGCCAGCCATCCCATGCCCGCGGTCGGCTGTGCACCTGGTGCCCGACCAGATGCCCCGGATGCTTGACTTGGTGCCCCGACCTGCAGGCATGGTGCACCTTATGCTTGACTCGGTGCCTGACGAGGTGCATGGCATGGTGCACTGGGTGCCTGACGAGATGCGCCTGATGCTTGACCTGGTGCCGGAAGAGGTGCACCCGATGATAGACTACACTTAAAATTGACCAAAACAAATGCAGAAACACTATCAAATGAGTTGGCGGAACTCAAAAATCGTGGGAGCACCACAATCAAAGTCTTGGCAGATCAAAATTCGATGCCTCACTGGTGCACCCCGGTTCATTCTGGTGAACTGCGGCTCATTCTGGTGCACCGCCGCTTGCCCATGGTGCACCGTGCTAGGCCACGGTGCACTGCGGCTAGCCCATGGTGCACCATGGCTCATTCTGGTGCACCGCCGCTTGCCCATGGTGCACCGTGGCTAGCCCAGGGTGCACGATGGCTAGCCCATGGTGCACCACGGCTCATTCTCGTGAACCGCAGCTAGCCCATGGTGCACCACGGCTCATTCTGGTGCATCGCTGCTAGCCCATGGTGCACCAAGGCTCATTCTGGTGCACCGCGGCTAGTCCATGGTGCACCACGGCTCATTGCGGTGCACCACGGCTCATTTCGGTGCACCGCGGCTAACCCATGGTACACCACGGCTTATTTTGGTGTATGGCGGCTTATTCTGGTGCACTGCGGCTAGCCCATGGTGCACCACAGCTCGTTCTGGTGCACCGCGGCTGATTCTGATGCACCGCGACTAGTCCATGGTGCACCACGGCTCATTCTGGTGCACCACGGCTCATTCTGGTGCACCGCGGCTAGCCCATGGTGCACCACGGCTGATTCTGGTGCACCGCGGCTCATTCCGGTGCACCGCGGCTAGCCCATGGTGCACCGCGGCTCATTCCGGTGCACCGGCTGGCTGGTGCACCGGGCTCATTCCGGTGCACCGCGGCTGCACCGCGGCTCATTCCGGTGCACCGCGGCTAGCCCATGGTGCACCCCGGCTCATTCTGGTGCACCTCGGCTAGCCCATGGTGCAGCACAGCTCATTCTTTTGCACCGCGGCTATCTCATGGTGCACCACGGCTCATTCTGGTGCACCGCGGCTAGCCAATGGTCCACCACGCCTCATTTTGGTGCACCGCAGCTAGCCCATGGTGCACCACGGCTCATTCTGGTGCACTGCGGCTCATTCTGGTGCACCGCTGCTTGCCCATGGTGCACCACGACTCATTCTGGTGCACCGCGGCTAGCCCATGGTGAACCACGGCTCATTCTGGTGCCCCCCAGCTCGTTCTGGTACACCGCGGCTAGCCCATAGTGCACCACGACTCATTCTAGTGCACTGCGGCTAGCCCATGGTGCACCACGGCTCATTCTGGTGCACCGTCGCTAGCCTATGGTACACCACGGCTCAGTCTGGTGCACCGCGGCTAGCCCATGGTGCACCACGGCTCATTCTGGTGAACCACGGCTCATTCTGGTGCACCGCGGCTAGCCCATGGTGCACCACGACTCATTCTGGTGCACCGCGGCTCATTCTGGTGCACCCTGGCTCATTCTGGTGCACCCTGGCTCATTCTAGTGCACCACGGCTCATTCTGGTGCACCCCAGCACATTCTGGTGCAACGCGGCTAGCCCATGGTGCACCACGGCTCATTCAGGTACACCATAGCTCATTCTCGTGCACCGCGGCTAGACCGCGATGCACCCCGTCTCATTCTGGTGCACCGTGGCTATCCAATAGTGCACAACGGCTCATTCTGGTGCACCATAGCTCATTCTGGTGTACCATGGCTCATTCTGGTGCACCGCCGCTTGCCCATGGTGCACCGTGGCTAGCCCATGGTGCACCGTGGCTAGCCCATGGTGCACCGGCTAGCCCATGGTGCACCACGGCTCATTCCGGTGCACCGCGGCTAGCCCATGGTGCACCACGGCTCATTCCGGTGCACCGCGGCTAGCCCATGGTGCACCACGGCTCATTCCGGTGCACCGCGGCTAGCCCATGGTGCACCACGGCTCATTTCGGTGCACCGTGGCTAGCCCATGGTGCAGCACGACTTATTTTGGTGTATGGCGGCTTATTCTGGTGCACTGCGGCTAGCCCATGGTGCACCACGGCTCATTCTGGTGCACCGTGGCTCATTCTGATGCACCGCGACTAGTCCATGGTGCACCCCGACTCATTGCGGTGCACCGCGGCTCATTCTGGTGCACCACGGCTAGCCCATGGTGCACCTTGGCTCATTCTGGTGCACCTCGGCTAGCCCATGGTGCAGCACAGCTCATTCTTTTGCACCGCGGCTATCTAATGGTGCACCACGGCTCATTCTGGTGCACCGCGGCTAGCCAATGGTCCACCACGCTTCATTCTGGTGCATCGCAGCTAGCCCATGGTGCACCACGGCTCATTCTGGTGCACTGCGGCTCATTCTGGTGCACCGCTGCTTGCCCATGGTGCACCACGACTCATTCTTGTGCACCGCGGCTAGCCCATGGTGAACCACGGCTCATTCTGGTGCCCCCGGCTCATTCTGGTACACCGCGGCTAGCCCATGGTGCACCACGACTCATTCTAGTGCACTGCGGCTAGCCCGTGGTGCCCCACGGCTCATTCTGGTGCACCGTCGCTAGCCTATGGTACACCACGGCTCAGTCTGGTGCACCGCGGCTAGCCCATGGTGCACCACGGCTCATTCTAGTGAACCACGGCTCATTCTGGTGCACAATGGCTAGCCCACGGAGCACCAAGGCTCATTTTGGTGCACCGCGGCTAGCCCATGGTGCACCCCGTCTCATTTTGGTGTACTTCGGCTCTTTCTGGTGCACCCGATGATAGACTACACTAAGAATTGACCAAAACAAATGCAGAAACACTATCTGTAACGCCCTCCCTTGTATGCATCCAAGAGAGTCGTTTGCTAAGCGGAATTAGAGTCTTTTAACGACACATTAGCTACTAAAAATTTTATTCCAAAAGCAAAACCGTAATGTATTTAAAAATTCGTATAAATTCTGTTTGGACGAGTTAAAAAAATATTCCTTGTGATCTAGAAAGAGCACGTCGGGGGCTTCGCGTGCATATAAAATAATAGTAAATCGGAGTTCGTTTGCACCTTGAAACATAACCCGTAAGGTGCTCGTAAAACTGTTAAAATTCAGCACTTAATAAAACGTTCAAAAATCCTTTTCGCAAAACATTTTCTGATTTTTCCAAAACAGCCGCTGTTCATAAAAGACCAAAGCTAAATGGAAGATAATAATGTCTACAATCATCCAAGTGTCTCAAAATAATAAGCATTACAGTCATCCAACAATCAAACAGTAACAGCAAAAGTCCAAGCATCAGCAAGTAACAGCAAACATCACGCCTTCAAATGCTCTTACGTCCTCCTGCAATTTATGAAAATAGCAGCCCCAAAGGGGTGAGAATAATCCCAGTAAAGTGGCAATAAAACCAATAATATAACAGTATTAAACTAGGCACAAAATCATAAACAGTCACTTCAACATATCCTGTTCCTGGCCCTTTTCCTTTTCATCATATATATATATATATATATATATATATATATATATATATATATATATTGCGTATATAACGCCTTCCTTTTTGCGCTCTTAGCACCGTCGTGCGCGCAATACACAGTGGACATCCCATAATCGGCACCCTTCATTGGTGGATTCACTGTGGCCTATGCGGACTGATGCCAAGTGTCCCATACCTGGTACCGGAGGGATGCCTATATGATGCGTGCTCAAACACATGGTCCTGTACATAACTATTCTAAAATTGCAAGGCTATATGAATTTTGGTACATGCATGCCATGCCATGCTATCACACACAAAGCGTAAAAATAAATGCGGTATGATGTAAAATGCATGCTTATATACTTTTCATATACGTTATGCTGCCACACATAACAACTTTACCTCATAATCATGTTGCCGTCAAGGCATATTTATGGCAGAATACTTACATCATAAGGAACATAATAATTTTACGGAGTATGGGGCATCATGTTACAACTTCATACGCTAGTCAATAGTCACATTAGGTAATATTGCCTAACACTTACCTTGCGCGCCTTAAATAATTACCAAACAGCAGCGAAATATGCTACGTTTCTCACTTCTTATGCGCACCTAAAGCAATTACAATAAATCATTTTACAGCAACTTTTTACAGTAAAAACAGTGAGCAAACAACAACGTTTTACAGCAGAAACAGTGAGCAAAACAGCAACATTTTTCTTAAAAACAGTGAGTAGAAACAGTGGCATTTTACAGCAGAACAGTGACATTTACAGCAGTAAAAACAGTGGCATTTTACAGCAGCAGTGAACAACATACGGTGATGTTTTTTAAACCAAAACAGTAACGTTTACAGCAGCAAAAACAGTGATCATTTTACACCGCAACGGTGGCATTTTTAGCATCAAAACAGTGACCATTTTATACAGAAACAGTGGCATTTTGAACATCAAAACAGTGACCATTTTATACAGAAATAGTGGCATTTTGAACATCAAAACAGTGACCATTTTATACAGAAATAGTGCCATTTTGAACATCAAAACAGTGACAGAAACAGTGGCATTTGAGCATCAAAACAGTGGCAGAAACAGTGGCTTTGAGCATCAAAGCAGTGACAGAAACACTGACATTTGAGCATCAAAACAGTGGCATTTTTAATGGAAACATGAACTTCCTCACATACAAACGGTTCTGCATAAAGATCATAGATGCCTAGAGAAAGTTCTTTTATTAAATCTCATTAGACGTAAGGATAGCAAAAACTTTACATTCTGCCCATGAAGTCTAAGCTCATAGAATATGTCTTATTCATTCCTTCTATTTTTGATAGAATCTCTAATGGTTAAAGGATTAAATTTCTAAATACAACATGTCAAGAATCACATACTTTAACGTCCAAGGCTACCCACGAAACAAAAAGGCTAAACCACAACATATGAGACACTGAGTTTGGGGATCAGTGATCTCGAGTAAAGACTAGTACGACTTATCTACTTGTATATGGATACAAGGTAAAGACCTCATGAGCTGCAGATATGGAGATATCTTAGCTAAAGTCGTGGGTGGACCTATAAGAGTATAGCTCACACTGAACAGACCCAAAAAGAGACTCTATGAGGAAATCTCACAGATAGTGTCATTAGAGTAATCTCTTTATGTTTGGGTGTGTCTTTCCTTAGACCAGAAGTTATTACCTAGACTGTGTTCTTGAAGGCATGTTTTGATTGTATACCTCGTCTGCCTGAAACATGGAGACTCATAGGTATACTGTTGGGCGTGTCCTTAAAGGGCACAGGGCTAGGGTAATAAACTGAAGGAATTCGTCAAATCTCTGTGAGAGATTAGGTTATCTGTAAACCGGAGAAATCGGGATGACATTTACAGGGACTCGGGAATCTATGCATAGTAAAAGAGTTCATGAGATGATCTGCCTTTAGAGTCAGTAAATTGAAGATTCCCTATTTCGAATAAAGCTTACCCTAAACCGCAGGGGTTGATACATTTCCTTACCCTAGGTTAATGGGAAGATAACCGAGACGAAGGGAAATACATACGGTAACCAAATATGTGCAATAGGATGATCAAGTCATTAATCTGACTAGTTCTGGGGCAACAAAGCATTGCTAGTGCTCTGTGTTGTCATTAATTGGGTTGTGGGCTTGTTGGGCCCAAGCCCAGTTATGTCAGTAGCTAAGTTGGACCTAATGGGTCACACACTAACACCTTGTAGTTATGATGGACTAGCTTTAAAGGTATTGGGCCTAATAATGTTATTAGCCCAAGAAGCTGTTTGGAAGCCCACCTAAATGGGTGGGTGGTGCATGGAGTTTAGTAATGGGCTTGGATAGTCCAAGCCATTACTAATTAATTTAATTAGTTAAATTAATAATCAAATATTTGAATTTCGAATTTTGAATTTGAAATTTGAATTTTGAAATTTGAATTTAGAATTTGAATTTCGAAATTCGAATTTTGAATTTGAAATTTGAAATTTGAAATTTGAATTTTAAAATTTGAATTTGAATTTGAATTTTGAAATTCGAATTTTGAATTTGAAATTTGAAATTTTGAATTTTGAAATTTGAATGTTTGAACGTTTGAATTCAAGTATTTGAATTCGAATTTGAATTGGTTTTGAAAAGTTGTTTCATAACAAAAGGATAAGACAGGATCTTATTGGAGCATATTCCTTGGATGAAGAAGCATCTTTGGAGGCTCTCCCTAGGCTGTTTGGTGCGCCACTTTTAAGTGATAAGAGTGTTATCTTATCACTTAAAACAAACCTCCATTCAGATTTGGTGGTTGAGGGAATCAGTGGGTAAGTTGATTCAAATTTTGAATGCAACTGCTCAATGTATTTGGACCCTTTATAGGGCTGAATTATGCGCATGAAAACTATATACTATATGATAGTTTATGAATTTAAGTTTAAATTAATTTGAATTTAAATTCATGTGGATAAGATTGGAGGTTGTTGGCAAAGTTTGTTTTGCAACAGCTCCACC
Organism: Gastrolobium villosum; assembly: GCA_032173675.1. Taxonomy (NCBI): domain Eukaryota; kingdom Viridiplantae; phylum Streptophyta; class Magnoliopsida; order Fabales; family Fabaceae; genus Gastrolobium; species Gastrolobium villosum. Next base: position 46,315 of record JAVKPL010012281.1, on the reverse strand, counting down.
TTATCACACTGTTTCATGCACAACTTTCAAAGAAATTTGAAAGTTTGTTTTTCATTTTGAATGAATGAATTCCCTCTTCCTCTCCAAAGGGTGCGCATAAATAGACATGTTCCTCACCTTAGGTTTCAGTGGAAAACCAAGCCAACTCTCCTCCTCTATGCACCATTCTGTAGGGTAGCTCAGTACACCTTTCCAAACAGGATACCTAGCCTCCACCCTCACCACTTGTGCGCATAGCAAGCCTCATTATGGTGTTCATCTGGTGGCTTTCAAGAAAGAGTTCTTGCATCATAGACGAACGGTGGTGTGGATCACCATTAGAGGGTTTGAACCCTTCAAGCCTGACATCTCATCTCCCTGACTGATCAGGCCAAAACAAGGTAACATCATGCTGTCTTAAAGCATGAATCTATGAGTGCATGTATGTTCCGCAGTAAAATTTTTGTTTTACACCTTACATGCATCGGCCTTCAAAGGCCAGTTTACTTTCAAGTGGTATCAGAGCCCGGTTGCTTTACCATCGACGGGTGATGGTACCTTGTTTGTGAAAAGAGTCTTTCACGGTCAAAAATCTTTAAAGGGTTAAAGTTTAAATTCTGCATGTGGATTTAGAGTCACAAATCCTTTAAAGTGTTAAAGTTTTTGTTTTTATGAACATGAAAATTTGATTCTGTGTTCATAAAACATTATGCATCATGGTTTAGTTTCTTTTCTTTATGAAAGTTCTAAAAGGAACACCCTTTTTGAAAGGGTAGATTCGGCCATGGAGGGTACTAAGAGTACCTTGAATGATTTCTTATTTTTCTCCATGAATTGTGTCATGTTTATATGCATGAAATTTTGTGAAAAACTTATCATATAGTTACCTATATGATTCGGCCATGTAGGGATATATGGCTACATGCATGGTTTAATTTTGTTTTCTTTAAGAAAGAATTAACAAAATTTGAATTGAAATTGTTTTTAAATTCGGCCAATGAGAAATTTAAGATTATGAATCTTGATGTAAATTTGATGTTTAAATGTTAAATGTCAAGATACATGTGAAAATGTTATGTGATAATATAATGTTTGTGTTTGCAAGTTTTGAACTTTTCAGGTACAAACAGGAAGGGGATGGTCATGGTGCCCGGATTTGAATTTTTTGAATTTTAAATTTATGTGTAATCGCGCATTTTAATTTACAAGTATATTTGTAATTTAAATTTTGTAATTTTGTTCCTCCAAAGTGTTATGGAGTTTCTTTAATTATTTGTAATTAGAGAAATAGGCTAGTGGCGTATAGACGACAAGCGGCTGTTGCTTAAAGAAGCAAAAAGGACAAAAGCGCGAGCACCATGGCTATCTCAATATAAACTGTTTATATGCATGTATGATTAGAACGTCTAGTATGCATGAATTGGGCAAACCGCGTTTTGTATGGTTATTATGTTTGTCCAAAAGCGACTAGTGTATACCGATAGATGTTTGACATAGGTAACGACTAGCATGATAACTTACAATATGCGTTTGATGGGACCTAATTAACCCCAAGATAAAAGGAACCCTTAAAAGGAATAAATAATTAAGCATATGATTATCTCCCACCACCAATGCTACTCAAAACTCTTCTACATAGTGGTGCTCCACAACTCAGTTGGGACCCACTATTTCGTTGGGCTAGAGTAGTGTTTGAAGTGTAAGACACTTAGGGTGCTGGTTTAATGCTTAACTAAGACATAAGTTGCAGGCACAGCCGGGCTTATGTGCTTAGGGTAATGGTGCTAGGTTGGTTGCATGAGATGCACCACTAAGTGACAAAGAGTTGTCAACCTAATGTTAAGAGAGGGTATGAGATACTGTTGATAAAGATCAACCCTTTATTTAAATTAATCTTGCGGTCTCAGACGGAGGTTAAAATAAATAATCGCACTCTTAATCCCACTAAGGTGAAATCTAAAGTAGATTAACCCTAAGTCAAAAGGAAGGGTCATTGACTTAGATAAAATAGTGGGAGTGGCAAATTATTTCAAGTCTTTAATAATTTGCTTTTTAACTACATAACCGTATATTAACTAAAACTATCTTTACAACCTTTTCAGCTTATAGTATGACTAATCCACTGTCACTGCGTTCAATACTCGATACGAATAAACTGACCGGTTCGAATTTTATGGACTGGTATCGGAACCTAAGAATAGTTCTAAGGGCCGAAAAGATTGCCTACGTTTTAGATGCTGTAATACCCGTAGCTCCACGGGAAGGGGAAGAAGGGTTTGCGGAATTTGATTTCGTAACCCATCAACAGCACTTGGATGACAATGTGATGGCAGTATGCATCATGTTGGCATCCATGTCGCCTGAACTGCAAAAGCAGCATGAGCATATGGATGCTCCCTCTATTATCGTACATCTCAAGGAGTTGTATGATATTAAAGGCAGGCATGAGAGGTATGAGGCCTCAAGAGAACTGTTCTCTTGTAGGATGACTGAGAGCATGTCTGTTGGCAGCCATGTTCTCAAGATGATCGGGCTGATTGAGAAGCTAGGAAACCTAGGCTTCATCATGGATGTCGAGCTAAGTAATGACTTAGTCCTCACCTCACTTCCACCTTCCTTCAGTCAATTCATCATGAATTACAATATGCATGGGATGCAAGTGAGCTTGCCTGAGTTGTTAAGCATGTTAACAACAGCTGAAGTGTCTATCAAGAAGGATAGGACACAGGCTCTTTTGATTGGTGGGCCTAGCAAGGCCAAGGGAAAGGGTAAGGAGCCTGCAAAAGGTGACCCCCTTAAGCCCATAGGAAAATCCAAGAAGAAGAAGGGCAAGAAGAAGGGTAAGAAGGCACCTAAGGACAAGGGTGATGCTGAGTGCTTCCATTGTGGCAAGAAAGGCCACTGGAAGAGGAATTGTCCAGACTACCTGAACAATGTGAAGGACAAGAAGCATGGTGATGCTTCTGCCTCAGGTATTTTCATGATTGAGATAAATTATTCTTATGCTAATCCATCCTCATGGGTATTGGATACCGGATGTGGTTCTCATATCTGCAATATGTTGCAGGTACTTAGGAGCCCAAGGAGATTGGATAGAAACGAGGTGGATCTCCGCGTTGGTAATGGAGCAAGAGTTGCTGCTCATTCAGTTGGAGATGCTGACCTTATTTTGCCTACGGGCCTTTTATTGCATTTGAATAATTGTCTTTATGTTCCGCAAATTTCTAGAAACATTATTTCAATTTCTTGTTTAGAACAAGATGGATATACTTTCAGTATTAGGGATGGTACTTTTTCTATCATTTTGAATGATATGGTTTACGGTACTGCTTCTTTAATAAATGGATTGTATGTGTTGGAAATGGGAAATGAAGTGCTCAATATAGATGTGAAACGACCTAGGACGGATAATCAATCTTATCTTTGGCACTGTAGACTAGGGCACATAAATGAAACAAGATTGTCTAGGATGCATAGAGATGGATACCTGGACTCCATGGATTTGGAATCCTATGGACAGGGTGAATCTTGTCTAGCTGGGAAAATGATTCAACAAAAGCCCAAAGGGCTTGAGAGTCATAGGGCTAGCGAGTTATTAGAACTCATTCATACTAATGTATGTGGCCCAATGTCTATTGAGGCTAGAGGTGGATATTCTTATTTCATTACCTTTACAGATGACAAATCAAGATTTGGGTATATATACCTAATGAGATATAAATCTGAAGCTTTTGAAAAGTTCAAAGAGTTTAGGAATGAGGTGGAGAAACAGCGTGGCAAGATGATTAAGACATTACGATCAGATCGTGGTGGTGAATATTTGAGCCACGAGTTTCAGGGTTATCTGAGAGAAAATGGAATTCTCTCACAATTTACCGCTCCTTACACACCACACCAAAACGGTGTCTCCGAAAGGAGAAACAGGACCTTGCTAGACATGGTTAGGTCTATGATGAGTGAGACTCAACTTCCAAAATCGTTTTGGGGATATGCCTTAGACACAGCGGCATACCTTCTAAATAGGGTACCGTCTAAATCTGTTCAGACCACACCATATGAGATATGGAGTGGTAAGAGACCCAACCTGAGTTACCTCAGGGTATGGGGATCGCCAGCTTATGTCAAAGCGTTGACATCAGACAAGCTTAGTGCTAAGAGTACTAAATGTCTATTTGTGGGGTATCCTAAAGGTACTAAGGGATACTACTTCTACTCCATGGAAGAACACAAAGTGTTTGTTTCAAAGAATGCTGAGTTCCTTGAGAAGGATTTGATCTCTCAAGGAGGCAGTGGGAGTAAGATTGATCTTGAAGAAGTGCAAGATCCACAAGAACAGATTGAGGAACCCGAGTCTGCTCCGCAGGCGACGTTCTCCAATGGAGAAGTAAACACACAACTCCGTAGACCTACGAGGGTCATCCATCCACCTGAAAGGTACGGGTTTGTGATTGAGAATCAGCAAACTGTTGAGGATGATGAACCAAGTAACTACGAGGAGGCGGTCAAAGATGTTGACTCCTCAAAATGGCTTGAAGCCATGGAATCTGAAATGGATTCGATGTATCAGAACAAGGTATGGACCTTGGTTCCTAAACCACAAGGAATAGTTCCTATTGGTAATAAATGGGTCTTTAAAAGAAAGACTGATGCAGATGGCAACGTTCAGACCTACAAAGCTAGGTTGGTGGCGAAAGGGTATCGTCAAAGACAAGGAGTTGACTATGATGAAACTTTTTCACCAGTTGCCATGATCAAATCTATTAGGATCATGCTTGCAATAGCAGCATACCACGACTATGAAATTTGGCAAATGGATGTCAAGACCGCCTTCTTGAATGGGTTCTTGAAGGAGGAAGTGTACATGACACAACCTGAAGGCTTTGAAAACAAAGATCAGGAGCATATGGTATGCAAACTACAAAGGTCAATATATGGGCTAAAGCAAGCATCTAGGAGTTGGAATATACGTTTTGATGAAGTCGTTAAGAGTAACGGTTTTATCAAGAACGAGGATGAACCTTGTGTTTACAGAAAGGTTAGTGGGAGTAATGTCGTTTTCCTAGTGCTTTATGTAGATGACATATTGCTAATAGGAAATGACATCCCCACATTAAAAATAACGAAAGAGTGGCTTTCAGAAAACTTTACCATGAAGGATTTGGGAGAGGCAGCCTTTATACTCGGTATAAAGATCTATAGAGATAGATCCAAGAGGCTGCTGGGTTTATCTCAATCCACGTACGTTGATAAGATGCTAAAGAGGTTTAGCATGGAAGGGTCGAAAAGGGGTTTTCTTCCTGTCAGTCATGGGGTACACCTATCAAGGGCTATGTGTCCTAAGTCACAGCCTGAGAAGGATCGCATGAGTGGAATTCCATACGCTTCGGCTATTGGATCCATCATGTAAGCCATGATATGTACGAGACCAGATGTCTCATATGCTTTAAGCATTACGAGCAGATACCAGTCAGACCCTGGAGAGGGTCACTGGACGGCAGTCAAAACCATCCTTAAATACTTAAGAAGAACTAAGGATGCGTTTCTGGTCTATGGTGGGGTTAATGAGTTAACAGTGAAAGGGTTCACTGATGCCAGCTTTCAGAGTGACAAAGATGACTGCAAGTCACAGTCAGGATTCGTATTCACCTTAAATGGTGGGGCAGTGTCTTGGAAAAGTTCCAAGCAGGAGACAACAGCAGACTCAACGACAGAGGCTGAATACATAGCTGCTTCAGAAGCAGCTAAGGAGGCAGTGTGGATCAAGAAGTTCATAAATGAACTAAGGGTGGTTCCAAGCGTGGATGAGCCCATACAGTTGCTTTGCGACAACACTGGAGCCATCGCGCAGTCAAAGGAACCTAGGTCTCATCAAAGATCTAAACACGTGCTCCGCAGATATCATTTGATTAGAGAAATCATTGATAGGAATGATGTAAAAATGGATTATGTTCCCACAGACGATAACCTGGCCGATTCTCTGACAAAGGCTGTTTCTCAGAGAAAACATGATAGTCATTATGAGGCTTTGGGCATACGACTTAGGTCTGATTGGCTCTAGGCCAAGTGGGAGCTTGTTAGCATATGGGTGTCCTAGAGACAATCTTTTGATTAAATAAAGGACACTAGATGTAGAACTTTGTTTGTCGCAAATAAATGTAAGCGCTATTTATTCAGTTTCATATTGTGTCTCAATATTACTGTTAATATTATATGAACAAACTGGATAAACCCCTTGGAATAGAACAGGTATCTCTTGAGTATCTGTGATGAAATCACGATCATGAGGATTCAAGGATATTGCATGTCTATTCCTAATTATATGTTCCTAGTCTAGAGACACTGAGTTTGGGGATCAGTGATCTCGAGTAAAGACTAGTACGACTTATCTACTTGTATATGGATACAAGGTAAAGACCTCATGAGCTGCAGATATGGAGATATCTTAGCTAAAGTCGTGGGTGGACCTATAAGAGTATAGCTCACACTGAACAGACCCAAAAAGAGACTCTATGAGGAAATCTCACATATAGTGTCATTAGAGTAATCTCTTTATGTTTGGGTGTGTCTTTCCTTAGACCAGAAGTTATTACCTAGACTGTGTTCTTGAAGGCATGTTTTGATTGTATACCTCGTCTGCCTGAAACATGGAGACTCATAGGTATACTGTTGGGCGTGTCCTTAAAGGGCACAGGGCTAGGGTAATAAACTGAAGGAATTCGTCAAATCTCTGTGAGAGATTAGGTTATCTGTAAACCGGAGAAATCGGGATGACATTTACAGGGACTCGGGAATCTATGCATAGTAAAAGAGTTCATGAGATGATCTGCCTTTAGAGTCAGTAAATTGAAGATTCCCTATTTCGAATAAAGCTTACCCTAAACCGCAGGGGTTGATACATTTCCTTACCCTAGGTTAATGGGAAGATAACCGAGACGAAGGGAAATACATACGGTAACCAAATATGTGCAATAGGATGATCAAGTCATTAATCTGACTAGTTCTGGGGCAACAAAGCATTGCTAGTGCTCTGTGTTGTCATTAATTGGGTTGTGGGCTTGTTGGGCCCAAGCCCAGTTATGTCAGTAGCTAAGTTGGACCTAATGGGTCACACACTAACACCTTGTAGTTATGATGGACTAGCTTTAAAGGTATTGGGCCTAATAATGTTATTAGCCCAAGAAGCTGTTTGGAAGCCCACCTAAATGGGTGGGTGGTGCATGGAGTTTAGTAATGGGCTTGGATAGTCCAAGCCATTACTAATTAATTTAATTAGTTAAATTAATAATCAAATATTTGAATTTCGAATTTTGAATTTGAAATTTGAATTTTGAAATTTGAATTTAGAATTTGAATTTCGAAATTCGAATTTTGAATTTGAAATTTGAAATTTGAAATTTGAATTTTAAAATTTGAATTTGAATTTGAATTTTGAAATTCGAATTTTGAATTTGAAATTTGAAATTTTGAATTTTGAATTTTGAATGAATTTGAACGTTTGAATTCAAGTATTTGAATTCGAATTTGAATTGGTTTTGAAAAGTTGTTTCATAACAAAAGGATAAGACAGGATCTTATTGGAGCATATTCCTTGGATGAAGAAGCATCTTTGGAGGCTCTCCCTAGGCTGTTTGGTGCGCCACTTTTAAGTGATAAGAGTGTTATCTTATCACTTAAAACAAACCTCCATTCAGATTTGGTGGTTGAGGGAATCAGTGGGTGAGTTGATTCAAATTTTGAATGCAACTACTCAATGTATTTGGACCCTTTATAGGGCTGAATTATGCGCATGAAAACTATATACTATATGATAGTTTATGAATTTAAGTTTAAATTAATTTGAATTTAAATTCATGTGGATAAGATTGGAGGTTGTTGGCAAAGTTTGTTTTGCAACAGCTCCACCTTATCACACTGTTTCATGCACAACTTTCAAAGAAATTTGAAAGTTTGTTTTTCATTTTGAATGAATGAATTCCCTCTTCCTCTCCAAAGGGTGCGCATAAATAGACATGTTCCTCACCTTAGGTTTCAGTGGAAAACCAAGCCAACTCTCCTCCTCTATGCACCATTCTGTAAGGTAGCTCAGTACACCTTTCCAAACAGGATACCTAGCCTCCACCCTCACCACTTGTGCGCATAGCAAGCCTCATTATGGTGTTCATCTGGTGGCTTTCAAGAAAGAGTTCTTGCATCATAGACGAACGGTGGTGTGGATCACCATTAGAGGGTTTGAACCCTTCAAGCCTGACATCTCATCTCCCTGACTGATCAGGCCAAAACAAGGTAACATCATGCTGTCTTAAAGCATGAATCTATGAGTGCATGTATGTTCCGCAGTAAAATTTTTGTTTTACACCTTACATGCATCGGCCTTCAAAGGCCAGTTTACTTTCAAGTGGTATCAGAGCCCGGTTGCTTTACCATCGACGGGTGATGGTACCTTGTTTGTGAAAAGAGTCTTTCACGGTCAAAAATCTTTAAAGGGTTAAAGTTTAAATTCTGCATGTGGATTTTGAGTCACAAATCCTTTAAAGTGTTAAAGTTTTTGTTTTTATGAACATGAAAATTTGATTCTGTGTTCATAAAACATTATGCATCATGGTTTAGTTTCTTTTCTTTATGAAAGTTCTAAAAGGAACACCCTTTTTGAAAGGGTAGATTCGGCCATGGAGGGTACTAAGAGTACCTTGAATGATTTCTTATTTTTCTCCATGAATTGTGTCATGTTTATATGCATGAAATTTTGTGAAAAACTTATCATATAGTTACCTATATGATTCGGCCATGTAGGGATATATGGCTACATGCATGGTTTAATTTTGTTTTCTTTAAGAAAGAATTAACAAAATTTGAATTGAAATTGTTTTTAAATTCGGCCAATGAGAAATTTAAGATTGTGAATCTTGATGTTATTTTGATGTTTAAATGTTAAATGTCAAAATACATGTGAAAATGTTATGTGATAATATAATGTTTGTGTTTGCAAGTTTTGAACTTTTCAGGTACAAACAGGAAGGGGATGGTCATGGTGCCCGGATTTGAATTTTTTGAATTTTAAATTTATGTGTAATCGCGCATTTTAATTTACAAGTATATTTGTAATTTAAATTTTGTAATTTTGTTCCTCCAAAGTGTTATGGAGTTTCTTTAATTATTTGTAATTAGAGAAATAGGCTAGTGGCGTATAGACGACAAGCGGCTGTTGCTTAAAGAAGCAAAAAGGACAAAAGCGCGAGCACCATGGCTATCTCAATATAAACTGTTTATATGCATGTATGATTAGAACGTCTAGTATGCATGAATTGGGCAAACCGCGTTTTGTATGGTTATTATGTTTGTCCAAAAGCGACTATTGTATACCGATAGATGTTTGACATAGGTAACGACTAGCATGATAACTTACAATATGCGTTTGATGGGACCTAATTAACCCCAAGATAAAAGGAACCCTTAAAAGGAATAAATAATTAAGCATATGATTATCTCCCACCACCAATGCTACTCAAAACTCTTCTACATAGTGGTGCTCCACAACTCAGTTGGGACCCACTATTTCGTTGGGCTAGAGTAGTGTTTGAAGTGTAAGACACTTAGGGTGCTGGTTTAATGCTTAACTAAGACATAAGTTGCAGGCACAGCCGGGCTTATGTGCTTAGGGTAATGGTGCTAGGTTGGTTGCATGAGATGCACCACTAAGTGACAAAGAGTTGTCAACCTAATGTTAAGAGAGGGTATGAGATACTGTTGATAAAGATCAACCCTTTATTTAAATTAATCTTGCGGTCTCAGACGGAGGTTAAAATAAATAATCGCACTCTTAATCCCACTAAGGTAAAATCTAAAGTAGATTAACCCTAAGTCAAAAGGAAGGGTCATTGACTTAGATAAAATAGTGGGAGTGGCAAATTATTTCAAGTCTTTAATAATTTGCTTTTTAACTACATAACCGTATATTAACTAAAACAATCTTTACAACCTTTTCAGCTTATAGTATGACTAATCCACTGTCACTGCGTTCAATACTCGATACGAATAAACTGACCGGTTCGAATTTTATGGACTGGTATCGGAACCTAAGAATAGTTCTAAGGGCCGAAAAGATTGCCTACGTTTTAGATGCTGTAATACCCGTAGCTCCACGGGAAGGGGAAGAAGGGTTTGCGGAATTTGATTTCGTAACCCATCAACAGCACCACGGCTCATTCTGGTGCACCGTCGCTAGCCTATGGTACACCACGGCTCAGTCTGGTGCACCGCGGCTAGCCCATGGTGCACCACGGCTCATTCTGGTGCACCGTCGCTAGCCTATGGTACACCACGGCTCAGTCTGGTGCACCGCGGCTAGCCCATGGTGCACCACGGCTCATTCTGGTGAACCACGGCTCATTCTGGTGCACCGCGGCTAGCCCATGGTGCACCACGACTCATTCTGGTGCACCGCGGCTCATTCTGGTGCACCATTGCTCATTCTGGTGCACCCTGGCTCATTCTAGTGCACCACGGCTCATTCTGGTGAACCACGGCTCATTCTGGTGAACCACGGCTCATTCTGGTGAACCACGGCTCATTCTGGTGAACCACGGCTCATTCTGGTGCACCGCGGCTAGCCCATGGTGCACCACGACTCATTCTGGTGCACCGCGGCTCATTCTGGTGCACCATTGCTCATTCTGGTGCACCCTGGCTCATTCTAGTGCACCACGGCTCATTCTGGTGTACCCCAGCACATTCTGGTGCAACGCGGCTAGCCCATGGTGCACCACGGCTCATTCAGGTACACCATAGCTCATTCTCGTGCACCGCGGCTTGACCGCGATGCACCCTGTCTCATTCTGGTGCACCGTGGCTATCCCATAGTGCACAATGGCTCATTCTGGTGCACCATAGCTCATTCTGGTGTACCGCGGCTAGCCCATGGTGCACCACGACCCATTTTGGTGCACCGCGGCTCATTCTGGTGCACCGCGGCTAGCCCATGGTGCACCACGGCTCATTACGGTGCACCACGGCTCATTCTGGTGCACCGCGGCTAACCCATGGTGCACAACGGCTCATTCTGCTGCACTGTGGCTTATTTTTGCGCACCTCTTCTAGCCCATGGTGCACCAAGACTCATTCTGGGGCACCGCGGCTATCCCAGGGTGCACCACGGCTCATTCTGGTGCACAGTGGCTAGCCAGTAGTCCACCACGCTTCATTTTTGTGCGCCGCGGCTAGCCCATGGTGCACCCCGTCTCATTCTGGTGCACTGCGGCTCTTTCTGGTGCACCCGATGATAGACTACACTAAAAATTGACCAAAACAAATGCAGAAACACTATCAAATGGGTTTGAGGAACTCAAAAATCGTGGGAGCACCACACACAAACTCTTGGTTGATCAAAATTCGATGCCTGGGTACGATTTTCCATTTTTTTGGATTTTCTCAAATTATGCCTCTTGAAAAATTAATATTAAATTTTAATTCCATGGAGAAAAATCATGAAACTTTGGGAACAGTAAGATATGGTTTTTCCATGCATGTATGCAAAAAATCAGACCGAAATTCAATTTCTAGGTCCGAATTTGGACTTCTTTCTCCTCGCAAAAAAGGATTCTAGTTGTGCAAAACTGACAACTACATATAAGGCTATTATATGGGGGGAGGAGACATAGGCTCCAAAAATTCATTAAAAAATAATCCTTCCATGAAATCCAATGAAACTTGGAGGGGATATTGGATATATTTAACCATGGATGCTTGCAAAAAGCGAGATCAAAATTCGATGCCTAGGTACGATTTTCCATTTTTTTGGATTTTCTCAAATCACGCCTCTTGAAAAATTAATATTAAATTAATCCCATCTAGAAAAATCATGAGATATGGTTTTTACATGAATGCATGCAAAAAATCAGACCGAAATTTAATTTCTAGGTCCGAATTTGAACTTCTTCCTCCTCAGAAAAAAGGTATCTACTTGTGCAAAACTGGCAACTACATATAAGGCTATTATTATAAGGGGAAGCAGCTGCCTGCCTTCCCACGCCTGCGGTGGGCTGTGTAGGGGCTCTCCCTAGAGCTCGTGCAAGCCTTCCCAAGCTTGTGGGGCCTAGGTATTGTGTACATCACCGAGGGAGGTGGGTTAGGCCTTTGACGCCTGCTAGGAGCAGCGTCGTGCGCACCAATGTCCCGTTGTGTGAGGTTGAGTTCCCACGACAATGTGGCGTGGCTCGTTCGGCCATCGATGACGCAAGAGCAATGGATCCCGGGGCATCCCACGTGGGTGCTTGATTCCTTTCGCATCCACAACCGAACGTCGCCCATTCGGTGCGTCCCTCTCGATTCCTGATGCCATGGGGACACAATTGCGATGACTGGCGAGTTGGCTGAGTGGGACGTGTTTCGGGGGAATTCCTTCTCAATGCGCCCGGGCCCATGTCCCGTTGCATTGAGGTCGAATTCCCATAACAACTTGACGATGATTTAGCGTCGTTGATGCATGCGCGGCGGTGCGTTTTGGGGACTTACCCCGATCCCGGCTGTTATTGCCTTACGTGCATCGTTGATCTTGTGGAGGCACCCGGATGTATCACGACTGAACAAGTTGTGAAAGGAATTGACGGCGCGAGGGCTGTTCTTGATGGTATCGATCATGCCTAGCGAGATGGACATGGCGCTACCGGATGCTTCCATCGTGCGCATTCCGTAGGCAATGTGGGTTGTGGTACGTTTTGTGGTGTTGGGTCGCACTGAATGCGAGGGCGTGTGAGTGGTGGTTGGGTTGTTTGTGTAAGTATGAATGGTTGTGGATGGCAGCGAGCGCCTCACGGCATGCTCCGACACCGCGCGTTCCTTGCGTCGGCTTGTGGTCACCCCATTCACACATTTAAAATAAAAAATGAAAATTTAAGATTTATCCCAACAAAACTCCCCCATAAATTTTAAATTCTTCTTTCTTCGCGTTGCTTCTGCTTTTCTTCAACTTTCTGAAATCCAATGAAACTTGGACAGGATATTGGATATATTTAACCATGGATGCTTGTAAAAAACCAGATCAAAATTCGGTGCCTGGGTACGATTTTTCATTTTTTCGGATTTTCTCAAATTAAGCCTCTTGAAAAATTAATATTAAAATAATCCCATGGAGAAAAATCACGAGACTTTGGGAGCAGTAAGATATGGTTTTTCCAAGCATGCATGCAAAAAATCAAACCGAAATTCAATTTCTAGGTCCGAATTTGGACTTCTTCCTGCTCAGAAAAAAGGTATTTACTTGTGCAAAACTGGCAACTGCATGTAAGGCTATTATAGGGGGGAGCAGCTGCCTGCTTTCCCATGCCCGCGGTGGGCTGTGCACCTGGTGCCCGACTTGATGCCCCGGATGCTTGACATGGTGCCCCATGAGGCGCGCCTGGTGCCTGACGTGGTGCCCCGACCGTCAGGCATGGTGCACCCTATGCTTGACTCGATGCCTGACGAGGTGCATGGAGTGGTGCACCAGGTGCCTGACGAGATGCGCCTGGTGCCGGACGAGGTGCACCCGGTGCCCTCGATGATAGACTACACTAAAAATTGACCAAAACAAAAGCAGAAACACTATCAAATGAGTTGGAGGAACTCAAAAATCGTGGGAGCACCACACACAAAGTCTTGGCAGTTGCATGCATACAAGGCAAGTTTCCTACAGGTTAGGGGGAGCAGCCATATTCAGGTCAATGTAAAAATTCTCCATGAAACCCAATGAAACTTGGAGGGGATGTTGGATATATTTAAGTATGGACGCCTGCAAAAAAACAGCTCAAAATTCGATGTTGGGGTATGCTTTTCCATTTTTTCAGATTTTTTCAATTTTCGCTTGTTCAAGGATTGATAAAAAATATTTCGGGCAACGAAAAAGTGGTCTAAACGATGGAATTTGGCAAAAATAGGGTGGGGGTAACGATTCTCTGGATAGTTTTTTGATCGGATGGCCACCCTCTACAAATTGGGCCTTCTTCCTCCTCGCAAAAAAGTAGTCTACTTGTGCAAAATTGGCAAAATGCATATAAGCCTATTATATGGGGGGAGGAGGCATAGGCTCCAAAAATTCATTAAAACCAATCCTTCTATGAAATCCAATGAAACTTGGAGAGGATGTTGGATATATTTAAGCATGGATGTTTACAAAAAATCAGATCAAAATTCGATGTCTGGGTACGATTTCCATTTTTTCGGATTTTCTCAAATTACGCCTCTTGAAAAATTAATATTAAATTAATCCCAGGGAGAAAAATCATGGGACTTTGGGAAGAGTAAGATATGGTTTTTCCAAGCATGCATGCAAAAAATCATACCGAAGTTCAACTTCTAGGTCCGAATTTGGACTTCTTCCTCCTCAGAAAAAAGGTATTTACTTGTGCAAAACTGGCAACTGCAAATAAGGCTATTATAGGGGGGAGCAGCTGCCTGCCTTCCCACACCCGCGGCGGGCTGTGCACCTGGTCCCCGACGAGATGCCCCGGATGCTTGACTTAGTGCCCCATGAGGTGCGTCTGGTGCACCTTATGCTTGACTCGGTGCCTGACGAGATGCGCCTGATGCTTGACCTGGTGCCGGACGAGGTGCACCCGGTGCCTGACGCGGTGCACCCGATGATAGACTACACTAAATATTGACCAAAACAAATGCAGAAACACTATCAAATGAGTTGGAGGAACTCAAAATTCGTGGGAGCACCACACTCAAAGCTTTGGCAGTTGCATACAAGGCAAGGTTCTTATAGGTTAGGGGGAGCATGCATATTCAGATCAATGAAAAAATTCACCATGAAATCCAATGAAACTTGGAGGGGATGTTGGATATATTTAAGTATGGACGCCTGCAAAAAAACCAGCTCAAAATTCAATGACGGGGTATGCTTTTCCATTTTTTCAGATTTTCTCAATTGTCACTTGTTCAGGGATTGATAAAAAATATTCTGGGCCCCGAAAAAGTGGTCTAAACGATGGAATTTGGCAAAAATGGGGTGAAGGTAACGATTCTCTGGTTATTCTTTGATCGGTTGGCCACCCTCTATAAATTGGGCCTTCTTCCTCGCAAAAAAAAAGTCTACTTGTGCAAAATTGGCAAATGAATATAAGCCTATTATATGGGGAGATGAGGCATAGGCTCCAAAAATTCATTAAAAATCAATCCTTCCACGATATCAAATGAAACTTGGAGAGGATGTTGTATATATTTAAGCATGGATGTTTACAAAAAAAATAGATCAAAATTCGATGTCTGGGTACGATTTTCCATTTTTTCGGATTTTCTCAAAATACGCCTCTTGAAAAATAAATATTAAATTAATCCCATGGATAAAAATCATGAGACTTTGGGAACAATAAGATATGGTTTTTCCAAGCATGCATGCAAAAAATCAGACAAAAATTCATTTTCTAGGTCCGAATTTGGACTTCTTCCTCCTCAAAAAAGGTATTTACTTGTGCAAAACTGGCAACTGCATATAAGGCTATTATAGGGGGAGCAGTTGCCTGCCTTCCCATGCCCGCGGTGGGCTGTGCACCTGGTGCCCGACGAGATGCCCCGGATGCTTGACTTGGTGCCCCATGAGGCGCGCCTGGTGCCTGACGTGGTGCCCCGACCTCCAGGCATGGTGCACCTTATGCTTGACTCGGTGCCTGACGAGGTGCATGCCATGGTGCACTGGGTGCCTGACGAGATGTGCCTGATGCTTGACCTGGTGTCGGAAGAGGTGCACCCGATGATAGACTACACTTAAAATTGACCAAAACAAATGCAGAAACACTATCAAATGAGTTGGCGGAACTCAAAAATCGTGGGAGCACCACAATCAAAGTCTTGGCAGATCAAAATTTGATGCCTCACTGGTGCACCCCGGCTCATTCTGGTGAACTGCGGCTCATTCTGGTGCACCGCCGCTTGCCCATGGTGCTCCGTGCTAGCCCACGGTGCACTGTGGCTAGCACATGGTGCACCATGGCTCATTCTGGTGCACCGCCGCTTGCCCATGGTGCACCGTGGCTAGCCCAGGGTGCACTATGGCTAGCCCATGGTACACCACGGCTCATTCTCGTGAACCGCAGCTAGCCCATGGTGCACCACGGCTCATTCTGGTGCATCGCTGCTAGCCCATGGTGCACCACGGCTCATTCCGGTGCGCCGCGGCTAGCCCATGGTGCACCACGGCTCATTCCGGTGCACCGCGGCTAGCCCATGGTGCACCACGGCTCATTCCGGTGCACCACAGCTCATTTCGGTGCACCACGGCTAGCCCATGGTACACCACGACTTATTTTGGTGTATGGTGGCTTATTCTGGTGCACTGCGGCAAGCCCATGGTGCACCACGGCTCATTCTTGTGCACCGTGGCTCATTCTGATGCACCGCGACTAGTCCATGGTGCACCCCGGCTCATTGCGGTGCACCGCGGCTCATTCTGGTGCACCGCGGCTAGCCCATGGTGCACCTTGGCTCATTCTGGTGCACCTCGGCTAGCCCATGGTGCAGCACAGCTCATTCTTTTGCACCGCGGCTATCTCATGGTGCACCACGGCTCATTCTGGTGCACCGCGGCTAGCCAATGGTCCACCACGCCTCATTCTGGTGCATCGCAGCTAGCCCATGGTGCACCACGGCTCATTCTGGTGCACTGCGGCTCATTCTGGTGCACCGCTGCTTGCCCATGGTGCACCACGCCTCATTCTGGTGCACCGCGGCTAGCCCATGGTGAACCACGGCTCATTCTGGTGCCCCCGGCTCATTCTGGTACACCGCGGCTAGCCCATGGTGCACCACGACTCATTCTAGTGCACTGCGGCTAGCCCATGGTGCCCCACGGCTCATTCTGGTGCACCGTCGCTAGCCTATGGTACACCACGGCTCAGTCTGGTGCACCGCGGCTAGCCCATGGTGCACCACGGCTCATTCTGGTGAACCACGGCTCATTTTGGTGCACAATGGCTAGCCCACGGAGCATCAAGGCTCATTTTGGTGCACCGCGGCTAGCCCATGGTGCACCCCGTCTCATTTTGGTGTACTTCGGCTCTTTCTGGTGCACCCGATGATAGACTACACTAAGAATTGACCAAAACAAATGCAGAAACACTATCTGTAACGCCCTCCCTTGAATGCATCTAACGACACATTAGCTACTAAAATTTTTATTCCAAAAGCAAAACCGTAATGTATTTAAAAATTCGTATAAATTATGTTTGGACGAGTTAAAAAAATATTCCTTGTGATCTAGAAAGAGCACGTCGGGGGCTTCGCGTGCATATAAAATAATAGTAAATCGGAGTTGCACCTTGAAACATAACCCGTAAGGTGCTCGTAAAACTGTTAAAATTCAGCACTTAATAAAACGTTCAAAAATCCTTTTCGCAAAACATTTTTTGATTTTTCCAAAACAGCCGCTGTTCATAAAAGACCAAAGCTAAATGGAAGATAATAATGTCTACAATCATCCAAGTGTCTCAAAATAATAAGCATTACAGTCATCCAACAATCAAACAGTAACAGCAAAAGTCCAAGCATCAGCAAGTAACAGCAAACATCACGCCTTCAAATGCTCTTACGTCCTCCTGCAATTTATGAAAATAGCAGCCCCAAAGGGGTGAGAATAATCCCAGTAAAGTGGCAATAAAACCAATAATATAACAGTATTAAACTAGGCACAAAATCATAAACAGTCACTTCAACATATCCTGTTCCTGGCCCTTTTCCTTTTCATCATATATATATATATATATATATATATATATATATATATATTGCGTATATAACGCCTTCCTTTTTGCGCTCTTAGCACCGTCGTGCGCGCAATACACAGTGGACATCCCGTAATCGGCACCCTTCATTGGTGGATTCCAACTGTGGCCTATGCGGACTGATGCCAAGTGTCCCATACCTGGTACCGGAGGGATGCCTATATGATGCGTGCTCAAACACATGGTCCTGTACATAACTATTCTAAAATTGCAAGGCTATATGAATTTTGGTACATGCATGCCATGCCATGCTATCACACACAAAGCGTAAAAATAAATGCGGTATGATGTAAAATGCATGCTTATATACTTTTCATATACGTTATGCTGCCACACATAACAACTTTACCTCATAATCATGTTGCCGTCAAGGCATATTTATGGCAGAATACTTACATCATAAGGAACATAATAATTTTACGGAGTATGGGGCATCATGTTACAACTTTATACGCTAGTCAATAGTCACATTAGGTAATATCGCCTAACACTTTCCTTGCGCGCCTTAAATAATTACCAAACAGCAGCGAAATATGCTACGTTTCTCACTTCTTATGCGCACCTAAAGCAATTACAATAAATCAATTTACAGCAACGTTTTACAGTAAAAACAGTGAACAAACAACAACGTTTTACAGCAGAAACAGTGAGCAAAACAACAACATTTTTCTTAAAAACAGTGAGCAGAAACAGTGGCATTTTACAGCAGAACAGTAACATTTACAGCAGTAAAAATAGTGGCATTTTACAGCAGCAGTGAACAACATACGGTGATGTTTTTTAAACCAAAACAGTAACGTTTACAGCAGCAAAAACAGTGATCATTTTGCACCGCAACAGTGGCATTTTTAGCATCAAAACAGTGACCATTTTATACAGAAACAGTGGCATTTTGAACATCAAAACAGTGACCATTTTATACAGAAACAGTGGCATTTTGAACATCAAAACAGTGACCATTTTATACAGAAATAGTGCCATTTTGAACATCAAAATAGTGACAGAAATAGTGGCATTTGAGCATCAAAACAGTGGCAGAAACAGTGGCATTTGAGCATCAAAACAGTGACATTTGAGCATCAAAACAGTGGCATTTTTAATGGAAACATGAACTTCCTCACATACAAACGGTTCTGCATAAAGATCATAGATGCCTAGAGAAAGTTCTTTTATTAAATCTCATTAGACGTAAGGCTATTCTAGTGCACCGCGGCTAGTCCATGGTGCACCACGGCTCATTGCGGTGCACCACGGCTCATTTCGGTGCACCGCGGCTAACCCATGGTACACCACGGCTTATTTTGGTGTATGGCGGCTTATTCTGGTGCACTGCGGCTAGCCCATGGTGCACCACAGCTCGTTCTGGTGCACCGCGGCTGATTCTGATGCACCGCGACTAGTCCATGGTGCACCACGGCTCATTCTGGTGCACCACGGCTCATTCTGGTGCACCACGGCTCATTCTGGTGCACCGCGACTAGCCCATGGTGCACCACGGCTGATTCTGGTGCACCGCGGCTCATTCCGGTGCACCGCGGCTAGCCCATGGTGCACCACGGCTCATTCCGGTGCACCGCGGCTAGCCCATGGTGCACCCCGTCTCATTCTGGTGCACCTCGGCTAGCCCATGGTGCAGCACAGCTCATTCTTTTGCACCGCGGCTATCTCATGGTGCACCACGGCTCATTCTGGTGCACCGCAGCTAGCCCATGGTGCACCACGGCTCATTCTGGTGCACTGCGGCTCATTCTGGTGCACCGCTGCTTGCTCATGGTGCACCACGACTCATTCTGGTGCACCGCGGCTAGCCCATGGTGAACCACGGCTCATTCTGGTGCCCCCCAGCTCGTTCTGGTACACCGCGGCTAGCCCATAGTGCACCACGACTCATTCTAGTGCACTGCGGCTAGCCCATGGTGCACCACGGCTCATTCTGGTGCACCGTCGCTAGCCTATGGTACACCACGGCTCAGTCTGGTGCACCGCGGCTAGCCCATGGTGCACCACGGCTCATTCTGGTGAACCACGGCTCATTCTGGTGCACAATGGTGCACCACGACTCATTCTGGTGCATCGCGGCTCATTCTGGTGCACCATTGCTCATTCTGGTGCACCCTGGCTCATTCTAGTGCACCACGGCTCATTCTGGTGCACCCCAGCACATTCTGGTGCAACGCGGCTAGCCCATGGTGCACCACGGCTCATTCAGGTACACCATAGCTCATTCTCGTGCACCGCGGCTAGACCGCGATGCACCCCGTCTCATTCTGGTGCACCGTGGCTATCCAATAGTGCACAACGGCTCATTCTGGTGCACCATAGCTCATTCTGGTGTACCATGGCTCATTCTGGTGCACCGCCGCTTGCCCATGGTGCACCGTGGCTAGCCCAGGGTGCACTACGGCTAGCCCATGGTGCACCACGGCTCATTCCGGTGCACCGCGACTAGCCCATGGTGCACCACGGCTCATTTCGGTGCACCGTGGCTAGCCCATGGTACAGCACAGCTTATTTTGGTGTATGGCGGCTTATTCTGGTGCACTGCGGCTAGCCCATGGTGCACCACGGCTCATTCTGGTTCGCCGTGGCTCATTCTGATGCACCGCGACTAGTCCATGGTGCACCCCGGCTCATTGTGGTGCACCGCGGCTCATTCTGGTGCACCACGGCTAGCCCATGGTGCACCTTGGCTCATTCTGGTGCACCTCGGCTAGCCCATGGTGCAGCACAGCTCATTCTTTTGCACCGCGGCTATCTAATGGTGCACCACGGCTCATTCTGGTGCACCGCGGCTAGCCAATGGTCCACCACGCTTCATTCTAGTGCATCGCAGCTCGCCCATGGTGCACCACGGCTCATTCTGGTGCACTGCGGCTCATTCTGGTGCACCGCTGCTTGCCCATGGTGCACCACGACTCATTCTTGTGCACCGCGGCTAGCCCATGGTGAACCACGGCTCATTCTGGTGCCCCCGGCTCATTCTGGTACACCGCGGCTAGCCCATGGTGCACCACGACTCATTCTAGTGCACTGCGGCTAGCCCGTGGTGCCCCACGGCTCATTCTGGTGCACCGTCGCTAGCCTATGGTACACCACGGCTCAGTCTGGTGCACCGCGGCTAGCCCATGGTGCACCACGGCTCATTCTAGTGAACCACGACTCATTCTGGTGCACAATGGCTAGCCCACGGAGCACCAAGGCTCATTTTGGTGCACCGCGGCTAGCCCATTGATATGCTCCCAGCATATATACTTTTATAGATCAAAAACAGCAGGAAATCAGATCTAAAACTGTGTATAAAAGTGTATATGTGGTGAAATTATTGAATAAAAATTGTCAGACACTCTTTCACTCAGATTCTTCATGTTTACAGGAGGAAAATGACAAATAAAGGAGCTAGAAGAAAAATCAGACAGAAGCCCCACGCTCCAAGCGTAGGAACCCACGCTTGAAGCGTGGGAAAAGACTTCAAGACAGTGAGTCCACGCTTCAAGCGTGGAACTCCACGCTTGAAGCGTGGAGAAGACAAAAAGAGGCAGAAGCTCCACGCTTGGAGCGTGGATCCTGCGCTCCAAGCGTGGGATTGAGATGGACAGCTGTCAGTTGCGAGAAAAGGAGGATTCTCAGGTTATAAAAAGGGCATAAGGCAACCCTAGAAGGCACTTCGGATATTCTGAACAACTGAGGTCATTCGGAGGCGGAAGCTCTGGAGAGAGATCTCTTCTTCTACCTTTCTGTAGTTCTTTTAGTTTATGTTTTCAATTGAATATTGGATTCTAGCCATGATAATGGTTGGCTAGAACCTCTTTGCTGTAGTTAGGGTCACGAACCCTTGTGAACCCCTGATACAATGGATTGAGTTTTTATTGATATATTTATCTTTTGAATTTCGTTCTATTCTGATCGTATTGTTATTGTTATTATTAGATCCGATCAATCTAGTAAGTAATAATAAATCTGAGGATTAGGGCCAACAAGAGGGATCTGAGGTCTTTAATCCAGAAAGGGGATAGAACGACGGTATGAACATGATCTAGACATAGACATGATTCATATTGTAGATGTTTTAATTATCGATCTTTATGCTTGATCTCATATAGGGCACCTCAAGGAATTAGGGTTCTATATGAGATTAAAGGGTTAATTCCTCAAGGGATTGAGAATTAACTATTGATACTTTTATCTGATAATTATCTAATTTCACGATTTATATATTAATATTTAACTTAATCCAGAGTAAAAGGTGGGGATCATTGGTGAGTGTTCTCTAACTGCAGCGTTTTTCTCACATATTCAAACCCTTATTTTATTTCTATTTCAAAAAGAACCAAAAACAAGTCTTTTTATTTTACAAATCAAATTCCCACACAATCCTGACATTCGTGTCAAAAACATCTTTGAAGATTTAATCTTAAAAGGAAGAGTTTTAATTGATTTAGACACACTCTCTGTGGATACGAACTTTGACTTATCATTGTATTACTTGCGCGATTCGGTACACTTGCCGATTCACGTCAAGTTTTTGGCGCCGTTGCCGGGGAGTGTTTTTCTTAAATCAATTAATCTTGATTTTAAAGATTAAATTGTTTTTATTTTATTTTATTTTATTTTTGTTTTGAATCTGTGCTACTAATCTTTTCTCTGAAGTTGTATGCAAAGCAGTGCTTTTCTAAGGAGAAGCGAACGAATTGCTCAAAAAGAGAAGGAAAGAACAAGGGCACAGACAATTCCCATTCCAGTAGCTGAAACCCTAGAGATGGCTGCCTTTAATCAGAATGCTGATCCTAGGATGAACACCATCCTCACGCCTATCTTCAACAGGCCCAATGCTGGAATTGTTCCACCAGAACTTGGGAACAATCAATGGGAGCTCAAGTCCAACATCATTCAGTTGGCCGAGAGAGAAAAGTATGGAGGAGAGGACAATGAAGATCCTCACAGATTCATTGACAGATTTTTACGAATCTGTGACTCTACAAAGCCTCCACATGTTTCTGATGATGCAATACGATTAAGACTTTTCCCTTTTTCTGTTAAGGGAAAAGCTCTTGATTGGATGGAAAGACAACCTGCGGATAGCATCATCTCTTGGGAAAATTTATCTGAAAAATTCTTTGCAGAATTCTTCCCCATGGAGAAATACAACAACATGGTGAATGATATCACCTCCTTCAAACAACAATTTGGAGAGACCATCTGCGCTTCTTGGAATAGATTCAAGGCCCTCATGAGAAAGGTTCCTCATTATAACCTATCTCAAGGGGACCAAGTGAGAATCTTCTTCAATGGTTGTTTACCAGAAACGAAATTGGTTATTAATACTGCAGCAGGCGGTTCTTTGGGTGATAAACTAGCTTCTGAGTCATATCATCTTATTGACAAGTTAGCTAAAAACGAGAATGAAACATCTATAAGGACAGGAAAAAGGGAAGCAGTGCCAATCAATGATAATAGTGCAATGCTGGCAGAACAAAAGTTGTTATCACAACAAATGTCCAATCTGCATGCGAAGTTTGAAAGGATGCAGCTTTCCAAAGTTCAAGCAAGTGCAGTTGTCCTTGATTGTGAGTATTGTCATGAAGATCATGACAACAATACTTGTCCTACATTGATGTCCTCAGATTCTACTCAACAATTTCAGGTAAATGGTATTTGGTATGATCAGCGCCCTAATCAGCAAAATTTCTCAAGAAATCAAAATAATGCTGCTGGTGGTAATAATTACCAAAGGAAAAGTTATCAAGGTACTGGTTTAGATATGACATCAGACAACTATCTAAAACCACCACCTATTCCAAAAAAAGAGCCTTCTGACCTGGAGCGTTTAGTCGGAACATTAGCACAAAGTACTAACGCTTTCATGGAGGAAAGTAAGGCTAATCAAAGAAGTACCAATGCTTTCATTGAGGAAAGCAGAGCTGATTCCAGAAATACAAAAGCTTCAATCAAGAACCTGGAATATCAGATTGGTCAACTAGCCCAACAATTATCTGATAGAGCTCCAGGTACCTTTCCTGGTAACACTACTACTAACCCCAAGGAAGATTGTCTGGCAGTTACAACTAGAAGTGGGAAAGTGGTATCATCACCACCAAAACCTATTGAGAAGGAAAAGAAGATCGAACAAGAGGAGAAACCTGAAAAAGAAAAGGAAAAATCTCCTGAAATATTGAAACCAACTGATGATGAGAAGGAGACAGCTACTCTTCCAAAAGAAAAATTTGAACTTAGTGAAGAGTATCTGATGAAAATGGCACCTTATCCTGGAAGGTTGAAGCCAGAATTAAAAGCCAAGAGTTATGACAGATTTCTTGATCTTTTCAAGAAATTGCATGTGAACATTCCGTTCGCTGAAGCATTGGCTAATATGCCAAACTATGCCAAATTCATGAAAGATCTCCTTTCCAGGAAGCAAAAGCTACAGGAATGCCAAACAGTTGCACTTAATGAGAAGTGCAGTGCTATTATCACTAGGAAGTTTCCTCCCAAACTTCGTGATCCTGGAAGCTTTAATATTGAAATTGAAATAGGAGACACAAAGATTGGCAAAGCTTTGTGTGATTTAGGGGCAAGTATTAATCTGATGCCCTTATCTGTTTGTAAAGCCTTAGGGATCACTGAATTGAAGCCTACTCTGGTTTCTCTTCAGCTTGCTGATAGATCCTTGAGGAAGCCAAGTGGAATAGTCGAAGATGTTCTTGTAAAAATTGACAAGTTCATCTTTCCGGCTGATTTTATTGTGCTTGATATGGAGGTTGAGAATGAAATGCCTCTCATATTGGGTAGACCTTTCCTGGCCACAGCCCGTGCAATGATTGATGTAGAACAGGGAAAGCTGGTGCTAAGGATGAATGAAGACACAATCACTGTCAATGTCTTTGATGCAATAAAAAGACCATATGATGATAGTGATTGTTTTGAAATTAATGTCTTAGAGGAAGTGATGCATGAAGATGAAACCCCCTTGCAAGAATTGACTGTTGAATTGCAAGAAAGAGATCATATCCCTTTTGAGGAAGACATTAAAGTTGCTAATGAGTTGCTTGAACAGAAGACTTCTGACAAGGAAATAGGTGCTCCTAAAGTTGATCTTAAGGAGTTACCTCCAGCCCTAAAGTATATGTTCCTGGGTGACAATGAAACATATCCAGTGATCATAAATAACAGGTTATCTGCTAATGATGAGAAGAAACTGAAAGAAATTCTTTTAAAGCATAAGACTGCTTTAGGATGGTCCATGGCTGATCTTAAGGGTATAAGTCCTTCTTTCTGTACGCATAAAATTCTCATGGAGAATGATATCAAACCTGTAAGGCAGCCTCAAAGGAGATTAAACCCCATGATGAAAGAAGTGGTGAGAAAAGAAGTAGTTAAACTTCTTGATGCTGGAATGATTTATTCAATATCAGATACTGCATGGGTAAGTCCTGTACAAACTGTGCCAAAGAAAGGAGGTGTCACTGTGGTGAAGAACGATAAAGATGAATTAATCTCTACCAGGACAATTACTGGATGGAGAATGTGTGTTGACTATAGAAGGCTTAATGAAGCAACTAGGAAGGATCATTTTCCTCTCCCTTTTGTGGATCAAATGCTGGAAAGGTTAGCAGGTCATTCTTATTATTGTTTCCTTGATGGATACAGTGGTTATAATCAAATTGCAGTGACTCCGGAAGATCAGGAAAAGACAGCATTCACTTGTCCTTTTGGCGTTTTTGCCTATAGGAGAATGCCGTTTGGATTGTGCAATGCACCTGCTACTTTTCAGAGGTGCATGTTATCAATCTTCTCAGATATGGTAGAAAAGTTCTTAGAGGTATTCATGGATGACTTTTCGGTATTTGGCTCTTGTTTTGATGATTGCTTAGGCAACTTATCTAAAGTACTGAAAAGATGTCAGGAGACAAACCTGGTCCTTAACTGGGAAAAATGTCATTTCATGGTCCAAGAAGGCATTGTGCTTGGACACAAAATTTCTAAGGAAGGTATAGAAGTTGATAGAGCAAAACTAATGCTCATTGAAAAACTACCTCCTCCAATTAATGTTAATGGAGTGAGAAGTTTCCTTGGTCATGCTGGCTTTTATAGAAGATTCATCAAAGACTTCTCTAAAATTGCCAAGCCACTAAGTCAACTTCTCATGAAAGACAATGAGTTCGTTTTTGATGATGCGTGTCTTAAAGCCTTTAATTTATTAAAGGAAAAACTCACTACTGCTCCTGTCTTGGTTTCACCTGATTGGAGTATGCCATTTGAGTTGATGTGCGATGCTAGTGATCTTGCTATTGGTGCTGTTCTTGGCCAACGAAGAAACAAACTGTTGCACGTAATTTACTATGCTAGCAAAGTTTTGAATGAAGCACAGGTAAACTATGCAACAACAGAGAAGGAGATGCTCGCTGTGGTCTATGCACTTGATAAATTTAGACCATATCTCCTTGGTGCCAAGACCATCATTTTTACTGATCACGCAGCAATAAAGTATTTGATCTCTAAACAAAATGCAAAACCACGACTGTTAAGGTGGATGTTGTTATTTCAAGAGTTTGATTTAGAGATCAAAGACAAGTCAGGAATGGAAAATAAAGTTGCTGATCACTTATCCAGAATCCGAGAGAAGACCCTACAAGATGATCCTGCTTTAGAAATCAACGATTATTTTCCGGATGAACAAGTCCTTGCAATATCTGTGAAATTATCTGAAGAACCAATTTTTGCACTGCATATGGAACCATGGTTTGCTGATTTTGTAAATTTTAAGGTAATCAAGAAAGTACCTCCTGATCTCACAAAGCAACAAGTGAAAAAGTTCTTACATGATGCTAGGAGGTATGTATGGGATGATCCATTCCTGTATTTCCAATGTGCTGATGGAATCTTGAGAAGATGTGTATCAGAATTGGAAATCAAGGAGATTTTATGGCATTGTCACAATTCTGATTATGGTGGCCATTTTGGTGGAAACAGAACTGCCCAAAAGGTATTGCAAAGTGGGTATTACTGGCCTACTCTTTTCAAAGACGCCAGAGAGTATGTTGAAAAGTGCGAAAGATGCCAGAAGACAGGGAACATTTCCCGGAAAGATGAAATGCCTCTAAACACTATTATGGAGGTGGAACTATTTGATTTATGGGGGATTGATTTCATGGGACCATTCCCATCTTCCTATTCCAACCAGTACATTTTGGTAGCTGTGGACTACGTTTCTAAGTGGGTTGAGGCAACAGCTCTTCCTACTAATGATGCGAAGGTGGTTGTAAACTTCCTGAGAAAGAATATCTTTACCAGATTTGGAGTGCCAAGAGCAATCATAAGTGATGGAGGCTCTCATTTTTGCAATAAGCAGTTTGAAAATCTGTTAACAAAGTATGGTGTCAGGCATAAGGTCGCTACACCTTATCATCCGCAGACAAGTGGCCAAGTGGAAGTTTCCAATAGGGAACTGAAGCGAATCCTGGAAAAGACTGTCAGTATTTCTCTAAAGGATTGGTCAAAGAGACTGGATGATGCATTGTGGGCATACCGAACTGCATACAAAACTCCGATAGGAATGTCTCCCTATCAGCTTGTGTACGGGAAAGCTTGTCATTTACCTGTGGAGCTTGAACATAGAGCCTTTTGGGCTATTAAATTCCTAAACTTTGATGCCACAGCAGCTCTTGAGAAACGAAAGTTTCAACTGTTAGAGCTTGATGAGTTTAGGAATTCAGCCTTTGAAAGCTCTAGAATTTATAAAGAAAAAGCTAAGAAATATCATGATAGCAAACTTATACACAAGGAGTTTGAGCCTGGTCAGCAGGTATTGTTGTACAATTCCCGATTGAAACTTTTTCCAGGGAAGTTGAAATCCAGGTGGACAGGACCTTTTGTGATTAAAAAGGTCTTTCCATATGGCACTGTTGAGATATCTTCCATGGAGGACGACAGACCCTTCAAGGTCAATGGCTCTAGGTTGAAGTTCTTCCATGGAGGACCAGTAATGAAACAAGTTGTGGCTTTGCGCCTTCATTCCATTGCAACTTAAATGAGGTAACCGTCAGGCTCGGGACGTTAAACACGCGCTAGTTGGGAGGCAACCCAACATTTCTATCCTTTATTTGTATCTTGTTTTCATTTTTTTTAGATAACCAGAGAAAAATTAAAAAATTGAATGAAGGAAGAAAGTGAAAAAGATCCAGTGAGTCTACGCTTGAAGCGTAGAACTCTGCGCTTCAAGCGTAGAAAAGAAAAATTGGGACAGAAGGTCTACGCTCCAAGCGTAGAACCCTACGCTTGGAGCGTAGAAAAGATGCTTGAGCAGAAGCTGGGCGCTCCAAGCGTGGGAACCACGCTTGCAGCGCAGGGAACTCGAGAAGACAGTAGTCCCACGCTCCAAGCGTGGAACCCTACGCTTGAAGCGTGGGAAAGGAAGTTGAAAGGCCAGAGACAGAAAGTCTACGCTCCAAGCGTGGAATCTCACGCTTGAAGCGTAGCAACAGAATGTGGACAGTCAGGGTCAGTAAGTCTACGCTTGAAGCGTCGAACCCCACGCTTCAAGCGTAGAAAAGGGTTTTTAGGGTAAACCCTCAGTCTCCAGCGCCGCGAAACACCTTGCCTCCCTTTCCCTCTCTTCTCTTTTTTTTTTCCTTCTCCTCTTCCCCTCTTCCCCACTCCTCACCACCACCATACCCTCTTTCTCCCTCACTCTTTCCCTTTCCCTCTCCATTGTTCATCTTCCCTCATTCTTCTTTCTCTCACTCTTCCCTCTTCCATCTAGCCATCCACCGCGCACCGCCACTCTTCACCACCGCGCACCGCCACTCTTCACCACCGTGCACCGCCATCATCTCCACCACAGTTCTTCTTCTCCACCGTTCACTTGGATTAAGGATCAATTTTCTGCATAAATTTCAAATTTTGATCAAAATGGCTGGAGACAAGGTAACCATTTCTTTTTCCTTTTTCTCATTACTTGACGATGGTTATGAGGATAGGAGAGGTATGATATTTTTGGCATGTGGTATGTGTTTAACGGCTGAATACGCATGAGGTATGATATTTTTGGCATGTGATATTTTTGGCTGAAAATGAGCATAATAATTTTTGTATAAGTGGGGGGTTAATCATGAAGGTTGGTGGTATTAGTCATGAAAAATTGGATGAACTGTTGATACGCATGATTAATGAGTTGGGACTGTTGATTTGAATGCTTGATTGAAATAAAATCTGGGAATTGAGGTGAATGATGTCATGAACTGAATCTGTCTGCTGATAATATTTGTTATGCACATGTATTGGGAATTTTTCTGAGTTTCAGGAGAAAAGAATGAAAAAGAACACCGAAGGGTCATCTGCTGCGAAAAGACCCCGCACAAATTTTGACCCCAGAAGATTTTTGTCCGCTGAAAAGCAGGACGTTTATGAAACTAAACTGCTGAATAAAAATGTAATCAAAGAAAGGGGGTTCGATTTGGGGAATCTCCTACTTTTTGATGACATTTATTCGGTAGTTCAAAGGAGACACTGGAGGACATTGGTCACCTTTCCACAGGACAGTTCTGGGCGCATTCTCAGAGAATTTCTAGCCAATGCTGATAAGAACACTGTCAATGCCACCCGAAGGAGCTGGGTGAGAGGGAAGGAAGTACCATTTGATGCTGCGACAATTGAAGAATTTCTGCAAACTTCATATGATCCTACTGCTGAGTGTGAGTTTGTCCGACTATTCAATTTGATGCAGCCGTCAGAAGGGTATTATCGGGAAGAAATGCCCCTCATTGCTGATGAAGTTCGGGAAAAGATCACCAGTCCATTCTCTGAATGGAAGTTTAGGCAGGGTCTCACTAATGTACCCGAAAAATTTACTAGACTCTGCCTTACTGGTGAGGCTATCAGCTGGCACACTTTTGTGAATGCAACAGTTATTCCTTCTACGAACAAAAGTGATGTCAATGTCGAGAGGGCTGTTCTATATTATGTGCTGATGGGGGACAAAAATCTGAATATTGCTGCTATTCTATCTGACAGGATTGTCCACATGATTACCCAAAGCAAGGATAATAATCTATTGGCTCACAGCTCTTTAATCTCTCATCTTTGTATTAGAGCTGGGGTTGAAATTCCCGCTAATGAGCCATTGGATGTAAAGGCTGAAAAGCCTATGACAAAGATTGCCTTGGGAGGTTATTACAAGGAATCAGAAAAACATGCAGCATGGCTCCTCAATAGCCAGGGCAATCCCATACCCCCTCCAGAGCCACAGGATCCGTCAGTACCTCAGGCACCTCCAGCATCCCAGACATCAGCAGCATCATCATCTGTTCGCCAGCCACTCTATGAGGATTCTCCCATCATACTCGAGATGCATGCTATGATGAAGGCCATGTGCCTGAAGATGGGGATAGATCCAGCAGATCCTCCTAGCTCTTTCCAGCAGTATACCATGGAGGAGTGATCACTGGCTGTTGTTATTTTTTTATTTTTCTCGGACGTTGTTAATTTTCATGTTTTGTTTTAAATGACCAATAGGATTTTGTTAGGGTCAAGTTTACTGTTTGGATATGAACATCTCAGGGTATTTCTCACTGTTTTGCTGATATAATATTGTTAATGATGTGTGTTTTAATTGCGCAGCTGTTCTTAATCGATTGAACTTAGTTATTGCTGGGGACAGCAATTTCTAAAATCTGGGAATGGTGGATGACCTTGCCCACCTGTTCTTGCACTTTAGCTGCAATTGTGGAACCACACTTCATTTCAGGGGAGATATTCGAACCAATTTACATTTTCAGTTTTAAATATCTGTCTTGGTTTAAGTAATTTTAAAAATTCAGCAAAATTTTTGGAATATGCCTGTTGTTTGGAATATGCCTATTGATAATCTCAGATTTAGATGTTGCTTCCCTAAACAAATGATTGAGTTCATCTTAGGAAGTACATTAAGCTTTGAAAATTTTGGCATGATGTCACTTGGCATGAGTAGAGATTAGAATTGTTCGTCTGTCTGAAATTATGTGCTAGAATAGATGATATGCCTGATATCTCTGTGAAAATCTAGTCTGAAATCATAGCCTTGAGGTTTGAGCCTATACAGTAATTTTTTTTCTGAGAGGCCTCACTGTACTGACACTCTAGAACTTGGTTTGTTTCTCTACAAGGCATGCATTTTAACTGATATGATAAGGCAATTTGTTCTTGATAGCTCTGGCCATATAGCTCACCTGTATAAATAATTTTTCCATTGTTATCCCTTTAAGCCGAGCCTATTCATTGGTAATTACCAAAATGTTGCTTAGCCTATCCATGATGAACTTACCCTAAGTGAGATTGAACTACTGATTTTTCTCAAAAAGAGAGAAAATATCTAAGGTAAGCTCCACTACACTAAGCAAATTGGAAAGGAAAAAAAAGAAAAAAAAAAAAAAGAAAGAGAAAGAAAAGGGAAAATAAAAACATGCGGGTGAAGCATTGTGAATAAATTGGTCAAACATAGGAATTGACTTCCCGAAATTCTGTGGGCAAGTTAGTGGAGCAAAAATGATGAGTTAAACTTATCTAAATTGTGTTGTTCTCAGTGTCAATCTCATAGCATTTGAAGCCACTCTCCATACAAATTCCTACCTGTAGCCAGGCCAAATTAAAACCATTGAAAGTCCTTTGATCAGTTAAGTGCATGTGTTTGAATCCTTCAATTTTAAGGATCTTGAGAATATGATCAAGCCTATGGCAGTGTTTCAGCTGTGATGGTTATGTATGTCTGATACCCTAAAAACACAAGAGTGTGAGTGATATAGTTTGTCTTGGTGAGGGATGTTCAGATTACATTCATGATTTTTCAGAGAATTAATGGCATAATCAGAATTCTTGCAGAATTCAGTCAGGCATGACATAATGATTTCTTCAAGTGTTTGGTTGATATTGTGTTGAAACACCGCTGTACATGTTTCTAAGTTTGAATCAGTTTATTGCTGAGGACAGCAATGTTTAAATCTGGGAATTGTTTGATATGCTCCCAGCATATATACTTTTATAGATCAAAAACAGCAGGAAATCAGATCTAAAACTGTGTATAAAAGTGTATATGTGGTGAAATTATTGAATAAAAATTGTCAGACACTCTTTCACTCAGATTCTTCATGTTTACAGGAGGAAAATGACAAATAAAGGAGCTAGAAGAAAAATCAGACAGAAGCCCCACGCTCCAAGCGTAGGAACCCACGCTTGAAGCGTGGGAAAAGACTTCAAGACAGTGAGTCCACGCTTCAAGCGTGGAACTCCACGCTTGAAGCGTGGAGAAGACAAAAAGAGGCAGAAGCTCCACGCTTGGAGCGTGGATCCTGCGCTCCAAGCGTGGGATTGAGATGGACAGCTGTCAGTTGCGAGAAAAGGAGGATTCTCAGGTTATAAAAAGGGCATAAGGCAACCCTAGAAGGCACTTCGGATATTCTGAACAACTGAGGTCATTCGGAGGCGGAAGCTCTGGAGAGAGATCTCTTCTTCTACCTTTCTGTAGTTCTTTTAGTTTATGTTTTCAATTGAATATTGGATTCTAGCCATGATAATGGTTGGCTAGAACCTCTTTGCTGTAGTTAGGGTCACGAACCCTTGTGAACCCCTGATACAATGGATTGAGTTTTTATTGATATATTTATCTTTTGAATTTCGTTCTATTCTGATCGTATTGTTATTGTTATTATTAGATCCGATCAATCTAGTAAGTAATAATCTGAGGATTAGGGCCAACAAGAGGGATCTGAGGTCTTTAATCCAGAAAGGGGATAGAACGACGGTATAACATGATCTAGACATAGACATGATTCATATTATAGATGTTTTAATTATCGATCTTTATGCTTGATCTCATATAGGGCACCTCAAGGAATTAGGGTTCTATATGAGATTAAAGGGTTAATTCCTCAAGGGATTGAGAATTAACTATTGATACTTTTATCTGATAATTATCTAATTTCACGATTTATATATTAATATTTAACTTAATCCAGAGTAAAAGGTGGGGATCATTGGTGAGTGTTCTCTAACTGCAGCGTTTTTCTCACATATTCAAACCCTTATTTTATTTCTATTTCAAAAAGAACCAAAAACAAGTCTTTTTATTTTACAAATCAAATTCCCACACAATCCTGACATTCGTGTCAAAAACATCTTTGAAGATTTAATCTTAAAAGGAAGAGTTTTAATTGATTTAGACACACTCTCTGTGGATACGAACTTTGACTTATCATTGTATTACTTGCGCGATTCGGTACACTTGCCGATTCACGTCACCCATGGTGCACCCCGTCTTATTTTGGTGTACTTCGGCTCTTTCTGGTGCACCCGATGATAGACTACACTAAGAATTGACCAAAACAAATGCAGAAACACTATCTGTAACGCCCTCCCTTGTATGCATCCAAGAGAGTCGTTTGCTAAGCGGAATTAGAGTCTTTAACGACACATTAGCTACTAAAAATTTTATTCCAAAAGCAAAACCGTAATGTATTTAAAAATTCGTATAAATTCTGTTTGGACGAGTTAAAAAAATATTCCTTGTGATCTAGAAAGAGCACGTCGGGGGCTTCGCGTGCATATAAAATAATAGTAAATCGGAGTTCGTTTGCACCTTGAAACATAACCCGTAAGGTGCTCGTAAAACTGTTAAAATTCAGCACTTAATAAAACGTTCAAAAATCCTTTTCGCAAAACATTTTCTGATTTTTCCAAAACAGCCGCTGTTCATAAAAGACCAAAGCTAAATGGAAGATAATAATGTCTACAATCATCCAAGTGTCTCAAAATAATAAGCATTACAGTCATCCAACAATCAAACAGTAACAGCAAAAGTCCAAGCATCAGCAAGTAACAGCAAACATCACGCCTTCAAATGCTCTTACGTCCTCCTGCAATTTATGAAAATAGCAGCCCCAAAGGGGTGAGAATAATCCCAGTAAAGTGGCAATAAAACCAATAATATAACAGTATTAAACTAGGCACAAAATCATAAACAGTCACTTCAACATATCCTGTTCCTGGCCCTTTTCCTTTTCATCATATATATATATATATATATATATATTGCGTATATAACGCCTTCCTTTTTGCGCTCTTAGCACCGTCGTGCGCGCAATACACAGTGGACATCCCATAATCGGCACCCTTCATTGGTGGATTCCAACTGTGGCCTATGCGGACTGATGCCAAGTGTCCCATACCTGGTACCGGAGGGATGCCTATATGATGCGTGCTCAAACACATGGTCCTGTACATAACTATTCTAAAATTGCAAGGCTATATGAATTTTGGTACATGCATGCCATGCCATGCTATCACACACAAAGCGTAAAAATAAATGCGGTATGATGTAAAATGCATGCTTATATACTTTTCATATACGTTATGCTGCCACACATAACAACTTTACCTCATAATCATGTTGCCGTCAAGGCATATTTATGGCATAATACTTACATCATAAGGAACATAATAATTTTACGGAGTATGGGGCATCATGTTACAACTTCATACGCTAGTCAATAGTCACATTAGGTAATATCGCCTAACACTTACCTTGCGCGCCTTAAATAATTACCAAACAGCAGCGAAATATGCTACGTTTCTCACTTCTTATGCGCACCTAAAGCAATTACAATAAATCAATTTACAGCAACGTTTTACAGTAAAAACAGTGAGCAAACAACAACGTTTTACAGCAGAAACAGTGAGCAAAACAGCAACATTTTTCTTAAAAATAGTGAGCAGAAACAGTGGCATTTTACAGCAGAACAGTAACATTTACAGCAGTAAAAATAGTGGCATTTTACAGCAGCAGTGAACAACATACGGTGATGTTTTTTAAACCAAAACAGTAACGTTTACAGCAGCAAAAATAGTGATCGTTTTACACCGCAACAGTGGCATTTTTAGCATCAAAACAGTGACCATTTTATACAGAAACAGTGGCATTTTGAACATCAAAACAGTGACCATTTTATACAGAAACAGTGGCATTTTGAACATCAAAACAGTGACCATTTTATACAGAAATAGTGCCATTTTGAACATCAAAACAGTGACAGAAACAGTGGCATTTGAGCATCAAAACAGTGGCAGAAACAGTGGCATTTGAGCATCAAAACAGTGACAGAAACAGTGACATTTGAGCATCAAAATAGTGGCATTTTTAATGGAAACATGAACTTCCTCACATACAAACGGTTCTGCATAAAGATCATAGATGCCTAGAGAAAGTTCTTTTATTAAATCTCATTAGACGTAAGGATAGCAAAAACTTTACATTCTGCCCATGAAGTCTAAGCTCATAGAATATGTCTTATTCATTCCTTCTATTTTTGATAGAATCTCTAATGGTTAAAGGATTAAATTTCTAAATACAACATGTCAAGAATCACATACTTTAACGTCCAAGGCTACCCACGAAACAAAAAGGCTAAACCACAACATATTCTAGTCCTTCTAAGCTTCTCTAAAATTGAACAGTTAAATACACTAGGAGGAGAAAGTTACTTATGGCACTTATATATTTTACTAATTACGTGGGATGTTACACTATCAAATGGGTTTGAGGAACTCAAAAATCGTGGGAGCACCACACACAAACTCTTGGCTGATCAAAATTCGATGCCTGGGTACGATTTTCCATTTTTTCGGATTTTCTCAAATTACGTCTCTTGAAAAATTAATATTAAATTTTAATTCCATGGAGAAAAATCATGAAACTTTGGGAACAGTAAGATATGGTTTTTCCAAGCATGCATGCAAAAAATCAAACCGAAATTCAATTTCTAGGTCCGAATTTGGACTTCTTCCTCCTCAGAAAAAAGGTATTTACTTGTGCAAAACTGGAAACTGCATGTAAGGCTATTATAGGGGGGAGCAGCTTCCTGCTTTCCCATGCCCGCGGTGGGCTGTGCACCTGGTGCCCGACTTGATGCCCCGGATGCTTGACATGGTGCCCCATGAGGCGCGCCTGGTGCCTGACGTGGTGCCCCGACCGTCAGGCATGGTGCACCCTATGCTTGACGATGATTTAGCGTCGTTAATGCATGCGCGGCGGTGCGTTTTGGGGACTTACCCCGATCCCGGCTGTTATTGCCTTACGTGCATCGTTGATCTTGTGGAGGCACCCGGATGAATCACGACTGAACAAGTTGTGAAAGGAATTGACGGCGGCGAGGGCTGGTTCTTGATGGTATCGATCATGCCTAGCGAGATGGACATGGCGCTACCGGATGCTTCCATCGCGCGCATGCCGTAGGCAATGTGGGTTGTGGTACGTTTTGTGGTGTTGGGTCGCACTGAATGCGAGGGCGTGTGAGTGGTGGTGGTGCCTTCGATGATAGACTACACTAAAAATTGACCAAAACAAAAGCAGAAACACTATCAAATTAGTTGGAGGAACACAAAAATCGTGGGAGCACCACACACAAAGTCTTGGCAGTTGCATGCATACAAGGCAAGTTTCCTACAGGTTAGGGGGGAGCAGCCATATTCAGGTCAATGTAAAAATTCTCCATGAAATCCAATGAAACTTGGAGGGGATGTTGGATATATTTAAGTATGGACGCCTGCAAAAAAACAGCTCAAAATTCGATGTTGGGGTATGCTTTTCCATTTTTTCAGATTTTTTCAATTTTCGCTTGTTCAAGGATTGATAAAAAATATTTCGGGCAACGAAAAAGTGGTCTAAACGATGGAATTTGGCAGTTTGATTCTCTGGATAGTTTTGATCGGATGGCCACCCTCTACAAATTGGGCCTTCTTCCTCCTTGCAAAAAAAGAGTCTACTTGTGCAAAATTGGCAAAATGCATATAAGCCTATTATATGGGGGGAGGAGGAATAGTCTCCAAAAATTCATTAAAACCAATCCTTCTATGAAATCCAATGAAACTTGGAGAGGATGTTGGATATATTTTAGCATGGATGTTTACAAAAAATCAGAACAAAATTCGATGTCTAGGTACGATTTTCCATTTTTTCGGATTTTCTCAAATTACGCCTCTTGAAAAATTAATATTAAATTAATCCCATGGAGAAAAATCATGGGACTTTGGGAAGAGTAAGATATGGTTTTTCCAAGCATGAATGCAAAAAATCAGACCGAAATTCAATTTCTAGATCCGAATTTGGACTTCTTCCTCCTCAGAAAAAAGGTATTTACTTGTGCAAAACTGGCAACTGCATATAAGGCTATTATAGGGGGAGCAGTTGCCAGCCATCCCATGCCCGCGGTCGGCTGTGCACCTGGTGCCCGACCAGATGCCCCGGATGCTTGACTTGGTGCCCCGACCTGCAGGCATGGTGCACCTTATGCTTGACTCGGTGCCTGACGAGGTGCATGGCATGGTGCACTGGGTGCCTGACGAGATGCGCCTGATGCTTGACTGGTGCCGGAAGAGGTGCACCCGATGATAGACTACACTTAAAATTGACCAAAACAAATGCAGAAACACTATCAAATGAGTTGGCGGAACTCAAAAATCGTGGGAGCACCACAATCAAAGTCTTGGCAGATCAAAATTCGATGCCTCACTGGTGCACCCCGGCTCGTTCTGGTGAACTGCGGCTCATTCTGGTGCACCGCCGCTTGCCCATGGGGCACCGTGCTAGGCCACGGTGCACTGCGGCTAGCCCATGGTGCACCATGGCTCATTCTGGTGCACCGCCGCTTGCCCATGGTGCACCGTGGCTAGCCCAGGGTGCACGATGGCTAGCCCATGGTGCACCACGGCTCATTCTCGTGAACCGCAGCTAGCCCATGGTGCACCACGGCTCATTCTGGTGCATCGCGGCTAGCCCATGGTGCACCAAGGCTCATTCTGGTGCACCGCGGCTAGTCCATGGTGCACCACGGCTCATTGCGGTGCACCACGGCTCATTTCGGTGCACCACGCTAACCCATGGTACACCACGGCTTATTTTGGTGTATGGCGGCTTATTCTGGTGCACTGCGGCTAGCCCATGGTGCACCACAGCTCGTTCTGGTGCACCGCGGCTGATTCTGATGCACCGCGACTAGTCCATGGTGCACCACGGCTCATTCTGGTGCACCACGGCTCATTCTGGTGCACCGGGCTAGCACACATGGTGCACCACGGCTATTCACCGTGCTAGGCCACGGTGCACCGCGGCTCACCATTCTGGTGCACCGCGCGGCACCACGCACTGGTGCACATGGTGCACCCATCATGGTGCACCACGGCTCATTCTGGTGCACCACGGCTCATTCTGGTGCACCACGGCGCACCTCGGCTAGCCCATGGTACACCACGGCTTATTTTGGTGTATGGCGGCTTATTCTGGTGCACCGCGGCTTATTCTTGTGCACCCCGGCTCAATATGGTACAACGCGGCTAGGGCATGGTGCACCACGGCTCATTCGGGTGCACCGCGGCTAGCCCATGGTGCACCCCGTCTCATTCTGGTGCACCTCGGCTAGCCCATGGTGCAGCACAGCTCATTCTTTTGCACCGCGGCTATCTCATGGTGCACCACGGCTCATTCTGGTGCACCGCAGCTAGCCCATGGTGCACCACGGCTCATTCTGGTGCACTGCGGCTCATTCTGGTGCACCGCTGCTTGCTCATGGTGCACCACGACTCATTCTGGTGCACCGCGGCTAGCCCATGGTGAACCATGTCTCATTCTGGTGCCCCCCAGCTCGTTCTGGTACACCGCGGCTAGCCCATAGTGCACCACGACTCATTCTAGTGCACTGCGGCTAGCCCATGGTGCACCACGGCTCATTCTGGTGCACCGTCGCTAGCCTATGGTACACCACGGCTCAGTCTGGTGCACCGCGGCTAGCCCATGGTGCACCACGGCTCATTCTGGTGAACCACGGCTCATTCTGGTGCACCCGGCTCATTCTGGTGCACCGCGGCTAATGGTGCACCACGACTCATTCTGGTGCATCGCGGCTCATTCTGGTGCACCATTGCTCATTCTGGTGCACCCTGGCTCATTCTAGTGCACCACGGCTCATTCTGGTGCACCCCAGCACATTCTGGTGCAACGCGGCTAGCCCATGGTGCACCACGGCTCATTCAGGTACACCATAGCTCATTCTCGTGCACCGCGGCTAGACAGCGATGCACCCCGTCTCATTCTGGTGCACCGTGGCTATCCAATAGTGCACAACGGCTCATTCTGGTGCACCATAGCTCATTCTGGTGTACCATGGCTCATTCTGGTGCACCGCCGCTTGCCCATGGTGCACCGTGGCTAGCCCAGGGTGCACTATGGCTAGCCCATGGTGCACCAGGGCTCATTCCGGTGCACCGCGGCTAGCCCATGGTGCACCACGGCTCATTTCGGTGCACCGTGGCTAGCCCATGGTACAGCACGGCTTATTTTGGTGTATGGCGGCTTATTCTGGTGCACTGCAGCTAGCCCATGGTGCACCACGGCTCATTCTGGTGCGCCGTGGCTCATTCTGATGCACCGCGACTAGTCCATGGTGCACCCCGGCTCATTGCGGTGCACCGCGGCTCATTCTGGTGCACCACGGCTAGCCCATGGTGCACCTTGGCTCATTCTGGTGCACCTCGGCTAGCCCATGGTGCAGCACAGCTCATTCTTTTGCACCGCGGCTATCTAATGGTGCACCACGGCTCATTCTGGTGCACCGCGGCTAGCCAATGGTCCACCACGCTTCATTCTGGTGCATCGCAGCTAGCCCATGGTGCACCACGGCTCATTCTGGTGCACTGCGGCTCATTCTGGTGCACCGCTGCTTGCCCATGGTGCACCACGACTCATTCTTGTGCACCGCGGCTAGCCCATGGTGAACCACGGCTCATTCTGGTGCCCCCGGCTCATTCTGGTACACCGCGGCTAGCCCATGGTGCCCCACGACTCATTCTAGTGCACTGCGGCTAGCCCGGGGTGCCCCACGGCTCATTCTGGTGCACCGTCGCTAGCCTATGGTACACCACGGCTCAGTCTGGTGCACCGCGGCTAGCCCATGGTGCACCACGGCTCATTCTAGTGAACCACGACTCATTCTGGTGCACAATGGCTAGCCCACGGAGCACCAAGGCTCATTTTGGTGCACCGCGGCTAGCCCATGGTGCACCCCGTCTTATTTTGGTGTACTTCGGCTCTTTCTGGTGCACCCGATGATAGACTACACTAAGAATTGACCAAAACAAATGCAGAAACACTATCTGTAACGCCCTCCCTTGTATGCATCCAAGAGAGTCGTTTGCTAAGCGGAATTAGAGTCTTTAACGACACATTAGCTACTAAAAATTTTATTCCAAAAGCAAAACCGTAATGTATTTAAAAATTCGTATAAATTCTGTTTGGACGAGTTAAAAAAATATTCCTTGTGATCTAGAAAGAGCACGTCGGGGGCTTCGCGTGCATATAAAATAATAGTAAATCGGAGTTCGTTTGCACGTTGAAACATAACCCGTAAGGTGCTCGTAAAACTGTTAAAATTCAGCACTTAATAAAACGTTCCCTTTTCGCAAAACATTTTCTGATTTTTCCAAAACAGCCGCTGTTCATAAAAGACCAAAGCTAAATGGAAGATAATAATGTCTACAATCATCCAAGTGTCTCAAAATAATAAGCATTACAGTCATCCAACAATCAAACAGTAACAGCAAAAGTCCAAGCATCAGCAAGTAACAGCAAACATCACGCCTTCAAATGCTCTTACTTCCTCCTGCAATTTATGAAAATAGCAGCCCCAAAGGGGTGAGAATAATCCCAGTAAAGTGGCAATAAAACCAATAATATAACAGTATTAAACTAGGCACAAAATCATAAACAGTCACTTCAACATATCCTGTTCCTGGCCCTTTTCCTTTTCATCATATATATATATATATATTGCATATATAACGCCTTCCTTTTTGCGCTCTTAGCACCGTCGTGCGCGCAATACACAGTGGACATCCCATAATCGGCACCCTTCATTGGTGGATTCCAACTGTGGCCTATGCGGACTGATGCCAAGTGTCCCATACCTGGTACCGGAGGGATGCCTATATGATGCGTGCTCAAACACATGGTCCTGTACATAACTATTCTAAAATTGCAAGGCTATATGAATTTTGGTACATGCATGCCATGCCATGCTATCACACACAAAGCGTAAAAATAAATGCGGTATGATGTAAAATGCATGCTTATATACTTTTCATATACGTTATGCTGCCACACATAACAACTTTACCTCATAATCATGTTGCCGTCAAGGCATATTTATGGCATAATACTTACATCATAAGGAACATAATAATTTTACGGAGTATGGGGCATCATGTTACAACTTCATACGCTAGTCAATAGTCACATTAGGTAATATCGCCTAACACTTACCTTGCGCGCCTTAAATAATTACCAAACAGCAGCGAAATATGCTACGTTTCTCACTTCTTATGCGCACCTAAAGCAATTACAATAAATCAATTTACAGCAACGTTTTACAGTAAAAACAGTGAGCAAACAACAACGTTTTACAGCAGAAACAGTGAGCAAAACAACAACATTTTTCTTAAAAATAGTGAGCAGAAACAGTGGCATTTTACAGCAGAACAGTAACATTTACAGCAGTAAAAATAGTGGCATTTTACAGCAGCAGTGAACAACATACGGTGATGTTTTTTAAACCAAAACAGTAACGTTTACAGCAGCAAAAACAGTGATCATTTTACACCGCAACAGTGGCATTTTTAGCATCAAAACAGTGACCATTTTATACAGAAACAGTGGCATTTTGAACATCAAAACAGTGACCATTTTATACAGAAACAGTGGCATTTTGAACATCAAAACAGTGACCATTTTATACAGAAATAGTGCCATTTTGAACATCAAAACAGTGACAGAAACAGTGGCATTTGAGCATCAAAACAGTGGCAGAAACAGTGGCATCAAAACAGTGACAGAAACAGTGACATTTGAGCATCAAAACAGTGGCATTTTTAATGGAAACATGAACTTCCTCACATACAAACGGTTCTGCATAAAGATCATAGATGCCTAGAGAAAGTTCTTTTATTAAATCTCATTAGACGTAAGGATAGCAAAAACTTTACATTCTGCCCATGAAGTCTAAGCTCATAGAATATGTCTTATTCATTCCTTTTATTTTTGATAGAATCTCTAATGGTTAAAGGATTAAATTTCTAAATACAACATGTCAAGAATCACATACTTTAACGTCCAAGGCTACCCACGAAACAAAAAGGCTAAACCACAACATATTCTAGTCCTTCTAAGCTTCTCTAAAATTGAACAGTTAAATACACTAGGAGGAGAAAGTTACTTATGGCACTTATATATTTTACTAATTACGTGGGATGTTACACTATCAAATGGGTTTGAGGAACTCAAAAATCGTGGGAGCACCACACACAAACTCTTTGCTGATCAAAATTCGATGCCTGGGTACGATTTTCCATTTTTTCGGATTTTCTCAAATTACGTCTCTTGAAAAATTAATATTAAATTTTAATTCCATGGAGAAAAATCATGAAACTTTGGGAACAGTAAGATATGGTTTTTCCAAGCATGCATGCAAAAAATCAAACCGAAATTCAATTTCTAGGTCCGAATTTGGACTTCTTCCTCCTCAGAAAAAAGGTATTTACTTGTGCAAAACTGGAAACTGCATGTAAGGCTATTATAGGGGGGGAGCAGCTTCCTGCTTTCCCATGCCCGCGGTGGGCTGTGCACCTGG
Source organism: Gastrolobium villosum (assembly GCA_032173675.1). Classification (NCBI taxonomy): domain Eukaryota; kingdom Viridiplantae; phylum Streptophyta; class Magnoliopsida; order Fabales; family Fabaceae; genus Gastrolobium; species Gastrolobium villosum. The sequence goes on along the minus strand of JAVKPL010012281.1, from coordinate 3,894 downwards.
TGCCCGACTTGATGCCCCGGATGCTTGACATGGTGCCCCATGAGGCGCGCCTGGTGCCTGACGTGGTGCCCCGACCGTCAGGCATGGTGCACCCTATGCTTGACGAAGATTTAGCGTCGTTAATGCATGCGCGGCGGTGCGTTTTGGGGACTTACCCCGATCCCGGCTGTTATTGCCTTACGTGCATCGTTGATCTTGTGGAGGCACCCGGATGAATCACGACTGAACAAGTTGTGAAAGGAATTGACGGCGGCGAGGGCTGGTTCTTGATGGTATCGATCATGCCTAGCGAGATGGACATGGCGCTACCGGATGCTTCCATCGCGCGCATGCCGTAGGCAATGTGGGTTGTGGTACGTTTTGTGGTGTTGGGTCGCACTGAATGCGAGGGCGTGTGAGTGGTGGTGGTGCCTTCGATGATAGACTACACTAAAAATTGACCAAAACAAAAGCAGAAACACTATCAAATTAGTTGGAGGAACACAAAAATCGTGGGAGCACCACACACAAAGTCTTGGCAGTTGCATGCATACAAGGCAAGTTTCCTACAGGTTAGGGGGGAGCAGCCATATTCAGGTCAATGTAAAAATTCTCCATGAAATCCAATGAAACTTGGAGGGGATGTTGGATATATTTAAGTATGGACGCCTGCAAAAAAACAGCTCAAAATTCGATGTTGGGGTATGCTTTTCCATTTTTTCAGATTTTTTCAATTTTCGCTTGTTCAAGGATTGATAAAAAATATTTCGGGCAACGAAAAAGTGGTCTAAACGATGGAATTTGGCAAAAATAGGGTGGGGGTAACGATTCTCTGGATAGTTTTGATCGGATGGCCACCCTCTACAAATTGGGCCTTCTTCCTCCTTGCAAAAAAAGAGTCTACTTGTGCAAAATTGGCAAAATGCATATAAGCCTATTATATGGGGGGAGGAGGAATAGTCTCCAAAAATTCATTAAAACCAATCCTTCTATGAAATCCAATGAAACTTGGAGAGGATGTTGGATATATTTTAGCATGGATGTTTACAAAAAATCAGAACAAAATTCGATGTCTAGGTACGATTTTCCATTTTTTCGGATTTTCTCAAATTACGCCTCTTGAAAAATTAATATTAAATTAATCCCATGGAGAAAAATCATGAAACTTTGGGAACAGTAAGATATATTAAGGGGGAGCAGCTATGGTTTTTCCAAAAAGCAAAAAATCAAACCGAAATTCAATTTCTAGGTCCGAATTTGGACTTCTTCCTCCTCAGAAAAAAGGTATTTACTTGTGCAAAACTGAAATTCAAACTGCATGAATTTGGAAGAAAAAAGGTATTTACTTGTGCAAAACTGGAAACTGCATGTAAGGCTATTATAGGGGGGAGCAGCTTCCTGCTGTCCCATGCCCGCGGTGGGCTGTGCACCTGGTGCCCGACTTGATGCCCCGGATGCTTGACATGGTGCCCCATGAGGCGCGCCTGGTGCCTGACGTGGTGCCCCGACCGTCAGGCATGGTGCACCCTATGCTTGACGATGATTTAGCGTCGTTAATGCATGCGCGGCGGTGCGTTTTGGGGACTTACCCCGATCCCGGCTGTTATTGCCTTACGTGCATCGTTGATCTTGTGGAGGCACCCGGATGAATCACGACTGAACAAGTTGTGAAAGGAATTGACGGCGGCGAGGGCTGGTTCTTGATGGTATCGATCATGCCTAGCGAGATGGACATGGCGCTACCGGATGCTTCCATCGCGCGCATGCCGTAGGCAATGTGGGTTGTGGTACGTTTTGTGGTGTTGGGTCGCACTGAATGCGAGGGCGTGTGAGTGGTGGTGGTGCCTTCGATGATAGACTACACTAAAAATTGACCAAAACAAAAGCAGAAACACTATCAAATTAGTTGGAGGAACACAAAAATCGTGGGAGCACCACACACAAAGTCTTGGCAGTTGCATGCATACAAGGCAAGTTTCCTACAGGTTAGGGGGGAGCAGCCATATTCAGGTCAATGTAAAAATTCTCCATGAAATCCAATGAAACTTGGAGGGGATGTTGGATATATTTATGTATGGACGCCTGCAAAAAAACAGCTCAAAATTCGATGTTGGGGTATGCTTTTCCATTTTTTCAGATTTTTTCAATTTTCGCTTGTTCAAGGATTGATAAAAAATATTTCGGGCAACGAAAAAGTGGTCTAAACGATGGAATTTGGCAAAAATAGGGTGGGGGTAACGATTCTCTGGATAGTTTTGATCGGATGGCCACCCTCTACAAATTGGGCCTTCTTCCTCCTTGCAAAAAAAGAGTCTACTTGTGCAAAATTGGCAAAATGCATATAAGCCTATTATATGGGGGGAGGAGGAATAGTCTCCAAAAATTCATTAAAACCAATCCTTCTATGAAATCCAATGAAACTTGGAGAGGATGTTGGATATATTTTAGCATGGATGTTTACAAAAAATCAGAACAAAATTCGATGTCTAGGTACGATTTTCCATTTTTTCGGATTTTCTCAAATTACGCCTCTTGAAAAATTAATATTAAATTAATCCCATGGAGAAAAATCATGGGACTTTGGGAAGAGTAAGATATGGTTTTTCCAAGCATGAATGCAAAAAATCAGACCGAAATTCAATTTCTAGATCCGAATTTGGACTTCTTCCTCCTCAGAAAAAAGGTATTTACTTGTGCAAAACTGGCAACTGCATATAAGGCTATTATAGGGGGAGCAGTTGCCAGCCATCCCATGCCCGCGGTCGGCTGTGCACCTGGTGCCCGACCAGATGCCCCGGATGCTTGACTTGGTGCCCCGACCTGCAGGCATGGTGCACCTTATGCTTGACTCGGTGCCTGACGAGGTGCATGGCATGGTGCACTGGGTGCCTGACGAGATGCGCCTGATGCTTGACTGGTGCCGGAAGAGGTGCACCCGATGATAGACTACACTTAAAATTGACCAAAACAAATGCAGAAACACTATCAAATGAGTTGGCGGAACTCAAAAATCGTGGGAGCACCCCGGCTCATTCTGGTGAACTGCGGCTCATTCTGGTGCACCGCCGCTTGCCCATGGGGCACCGTGCTAGGCCACGGTGCACTGCGGCTAGCCCATGGTGCACCATGGCTCATTCTGGTGCACCGCCGCTTGCCCATGGTGCACCGTGGCTAGCCCAGGGTGCACGATGGCTAGCCCATGGTGCACCACGGCTCATTCTCGTGAACCGCAGCTAGCCCATGGTGCACCACGGCTCAATCTGGTGCATCGCGGCAAGCCCATGGTGCACCAAGGCTCATTCTGGTGCACCGCGGCTAGTCCATGGTGCACCACGGCTCATTGCGGTGCACCACGACTCATTTCGGTGCACCGCGGCTAACCCATGGTACACCACCGCTTATTTTGGTGTATGGCGGCTTATTCTGGTGCACAGCGGCTAGCCCATGGTGCACCACAGCTCGTTCTGGTGCACCGCGGCTGATTCTGATGCACCGCGACTAGTCCATGGTGCACCACGGCTCATTCTGGTGCACCACGGCTCATTCTGGTGCACCGCGGCTAGCCCATGGTGCACCACGGCTGATTCTGGTGCACCGCGGCTCATTCCGGTGCACCGCGGCTAGCCCATGGTGCACCGCGGCTCATTCCGGTGCACCCCGGCTCATTCTGGTGCACCTCGGCTAGCCCATGGTGCAGCACAGCTCATTCTTTTGCACCGCGGCTATCTCATGGTGCACCACGGCTCATTCTGGTGCACCGCAGCTAGCCCATGGTGCACCACGGCTCATTCTGGTGCACTGCGGCTCATTCTGGTGCACCGCTGCTTGCTCATGGTGCACCACGACTCATTCTGGTGCACCGCGGCTAGCCCATGGTGAACCACGGCTCATTCTGGTGCCCCCCAGCTCGTTCTG
>JAVKPL010012280.1:0-57040 GCA_032173675.1 Gastrolobium villosum | reverse complement strand
TTTGATCCCTTAGAGGATTTCTAAACACTACCAAAGTTACTAATTACACAAATAAAACTTTCTATAGAAAAAAAGAGAACAAATAATCAAAGGCAACTTATCTTAAACCCTTGCAATATACTATAAGTAACTTGGCCATCTGAACTTTAAAGCCCAAGATATCAGCATTGATCTAATAACTTGCGGGAAAAGCTTTAAAACCTTAGAGAAGCGTATATAGGAAACAAAGTGCAAAACCAAGTAAAAATGTTAATGGACCTGCTCCGTCCCATATTCGAAAATGGATTCTCACATATTAAATTTTACTTGACTTGTCACGTGAAAATTGTGTCTTTCTCTAATAAACATTAAATAGGTGGCGTTCTATTACAATTTCCCCACATTCCCACAGGCAAATGTCATGCAGTAAGAATATTTATCTGATAAGAAAATTATATAAATTATTTGCACCAAAGCAACGAGACACCAGAAGATAAACTAAAAAGGCTAAAATTGCATACATTAGTTCCAGGTGTCAAGTCCTCAACCTCATCCCCAGTCATGAAGCCGGAGTCGTTTTCTGCCTTTGTGGAAGCTTGTTGCAGTCGCTCAATCACCAATTTAAAATGATAGTGATCTACAAGAAAAGAGTATAGATTTAATTTAGTAGAATTTTATTCCCTCACTAAGGAATATATGGAGAGCAACAAACCATTCCAAATTTATGTTTTGCCATGATAAATTAAAGAAAAAGTTGTAAAAAACATCTTGAGGATCATTACAGTAACTAAAGAGTGTAACCTTTAGCACGATTATTTACAGCATCAGATAACAGTAGAGGATGCTGGCGCTCTTCCTTCTTGTACTTCAACTTAACCTGATGACGTGTTCGACCAGGGAAAAGCTGTTGTATCATCGAAAAATCTGTTCCAAACTGCCTAATAGCCTACGTTACAAAAAAGAATTAGTTAATTTACTGTAAAGGACTGCTCTTTCCCCCATCCCCCAACCCAAAAAAGAAAAATTTGCTGTGTACATCTGTGTTTAAGGGAAATAATAAGGTCAGATATCTTGCGAGAATTATGAAAATACCTCATAAAACAGTTCAGTATCTTGTTTTGACCATTTTCCCCTAGGTGCCTTGTCCATGAAAGACTGGTAATTGAATAAAGACGAAGCTGATGGAATACTCTCACTGGCTTGATCATCACCGGTGTCTCTACCATCTTCTGAACCTAAGGTCTCCTCTTCATTATTAGCACCAGCCTCATGAAGGGAATCTCCACCACTGCAGATAAATATTTTGCAAACTGAAATCTATTTACTAGACTGCTGACAAAGCTTGTATAGCACTGATACAAACAGTGGAGACTAGCTCCTTACAAGAACAAGAAAACAACTACAGAAAATTAAGATAACAACTACAGTCAATTTTCAAAAGTTTTAGCCCAACCCCTTATATTTCCGTTTTCATTCAATTTATGCCTCACTCCCACATTCTGCTTCTAGCCAAAGTGGCAAAAGAAATAATGCAGTATATTGACAGCATGGAAATTCACTCAATCAAAAACCATTTGGACAATTTGCTGAAGGACTGCATAGAATCATTAAAACAGAGAAGATGGAATTTAAGCCACATGACACGTCTCCAAGGAAAAAAAAATGATTTTCCTTTATTTAATAGATTTCTCTACATTTTACAGAGACATCGCGATAAACAAGATGTTTACAGCGGTATACTTTTCAAAATAAGCAGACTTTGCAATTGCAATATGATTATATTATTTTTATATTAGAAACAGATGAACATTTACCATAAAATTAAATAAAATCTAAATATACACTCTTCCTAAAGCCGATTACCTTTGATTGGTGGAAAATGTTTTTGAAGTTGTTGCCTCCTTTTTCTACATAGGGAAACAAATGAAACAGTTGGCGAAAATTTAACGCCATACTAACAAATGTCAAGCATTGTAACACAAGGATTAGAATTGAGAATACATACCGCCAGCCGTTCCCTATGTTCTGCAAGTAAAATAATATCCTTAATAGGCAATGTTCGAAGATCCAGTTCATCTTCAGCAATTTCCAGCAGAGCCTTGTCCACTATTAAAAAGAAACAATTCCACAATAAGCTTCTACGATATAATCACCAAAGACAAAAATCAAACACATTGTCTAAAGTTTACCACATCTTTTTCTCCGTCTGGTTGAATGAGAAAACTTTTTAGGAGGTTCTTTAGTAGTTTTTTCTGAATCATCATTAGCCTTTTTACGCTTTTGAGATGTTTTTGCAGTTTTAGCAACAGATTTCTTCTTTGAACTTGTTGATGCCCTTTTCTTATTGGATGAATAATCCACTTCAAATTCATCATCATTTTCTTCAAGTTCATCTCTATTAGAATCAGAAAGAGGGTCAAGGTCATCCTCATCCTCATTCAACGAGTTGTTGGCAGGCTTGCGAGCTGCTCGTTTCCTCAGCTGCCTTGAGGTTTTACCATTTTTATCCTCTTCATTAGCAATAGAAGATCTTTTACGCTTCATTGGAGAACTTGGAATTGTGCCATCTTTTTTTCTCTCATTAACATCCTGAGAAACATGGTAAATGAAAAACGATCAACAATCAGATTTACAATCAGAAAAGTGAAACATGAAAAGAAAAAAAAAATTCATGACATATCATAATAAGAGATATTTACTTCTTTTTCCCCAGTAACATCTGCATGCAGAATATCAGCCAATGTGGGACTATCGGCAGCATTTTTCAGTTCTTCATGCACTGGAATTTCAGAAGTTGGGTCTGTGCCAGATTTCATGGATTGATAATCAAAGACATTGTCAACTGGGCTGGCAGGATTCAGGTCCACAACATTCTGAGACCAATAATAACCAAGATCAATTTTATACAAAAAAGATCAATTAATTATTTAGCATATTTAACCGGGAATTATCATATCCTTGTAATCACATAACCACCTCTGTTTCCGGCTTTCCATTGTTAGAGCGAGTATCATTCACATTGAGGACTTCAGTTTCATTGAAGGTTAATGAATCTTGAGTGGTGTGATACTCCGGACAACTTTGAACTTGGGCAGTATCACATACCCCCAAAGAATTAATAGAACTACAAGCTGGAACAACAAAATTTTCCTCTGAACCCTTCTCATTAAAAGAATGAAGAGCTGGTTTTCCTACGCACAAGATAATTTTTCCAATCACCATTGAAGAAACCAAGTGTCAGGTACTTACAATTGGCTGGAAGCCAGTTAACCATAACAGTGAGATTTAATGGCAGCACAATACAAGTGTATATTTTAGGAATGAAAGCTACAGGAAATCACCCAGTTAATCCCTATATTTGAGGAGTCCTTGTACATCGGTGATTCTGTCCTTCATTACCCTAATTAGGCTGATTAGATTTGATTCCTTGTAATCAGTTGTTTCCTTTTATCTAAACACAAACTGTGTATATTTTGTAACTATTCATTCTTGGAAACAATAAGATACTATTTTTCACAAGGTATCAAAACCTTAACAACCAAGTGGTCCAAAGTTAGATCCTTGTCTTCCTCATTTTTATAATAAAAAGTGAAATCTCTGTACTAGGTTGGTGGACTTGGGCATTGTCAACGCTACAATTCTAAAAGATTCTTTTGTGAGGAGGGGTGTTAGAAATATAAGATTTTTTCTTGTGTCTTCACCTAACAGCTTAAGCTTTTGGAAGAGTTAGTTTGTGATAATGCACAACTTATGACAATGCACAACTTAAGCTTTTACATTGTATTTCTAACATGTCCCACCTCTTATAATAAACCTTTGGGCTTGAAGCATGGACAATGCACATGCCCACATAATTTGTGCTCAGATTTGACATTTTATTAGAAGAATGGGGGGAGGCAAGGATTTAACTTTAGACCGCTTGGTTATAGAGACTTGATATAATATCACAAATCAACTCTCCTAAAAGCTTAAGCTGTAATGTGAAGACACACATGATTCTATATAATATTTCTAACAAAAGTTAATATGAAGAGATCTGGGGAGAGTTGACATAATTTGATAGACTACAAGGCATTTAATAACTCACCTGTATCAGTGGCATTTTGGGTGAGAAAGTAATCAAGGGTTTCCAACCCAGAGAAAATGTCTGCAGTCTGTAGGCACAAAATTGATGAACATTTAGCAAATTAATGAAATTGAAAAAACAATATTAAGTTTTCCTTTACCTCTCCAGCTGATTTACCAAAGCTAGAAGGCGAATCTCTACTTCCATTATGAACTGCAACCTCTGAAAGCATAGCATTCAGGGAATCCAGTTGGGAAGGAATTACTGTTGCCAAGCTTCTAGAGAATGGAATATTTGAGCTCATATAATCAGACTTATTGGATAAATTGGCTGAACTAAGAATCTCTGATGTGGGCAAAGGTAAACTGGTGGATTGGTTTAACCCGTCATTGCCATCACCACTAGATTGAAAAGGTTGAACTTCATTTGTGCATGAAGGCAACTCAACAGATTTTTCCATCATAACACTGGATGAAGCAGAAGCAATAGTTGTTGTATTGCCTACTCTAGGTCGTGGCTTAATCTTGGGTTGAAACTTACGAGCTACAATAGAAACAAAATACAGATAGTTAACATTTGCAGTAAAAGGAAGCATATTCAGAATAGCATCAACATTACTAACCATTCCTAGTGCCAGGATCCGGGAGGGTGTTACTGAAAGGATCCAATCCAATTTCCACAGACACTACCTGAAAAGAATTTCCTCCATAAGTTGATTACAACCATCTGAAGCAGTAGAACTACATGGAAAAAGACACCAAAAATTCAAAATTCTACCTCTTGTTCTCTTGCAAAACTAAAATTGGAATGAATATTGCTATCAAATATTGCATCCTTATTATCTGAATCAATTTGGAAGCCCACGTCTGGGCCAACTTGCAATGAATTATCAATAAGATCCAAATGTTTGTTACTATCAAGAAATGAATCTTCCCCAGTTTTAGGTGCATCTTCCATCCCACCTATGGTTGAACAAGATGTAGATGGAGCTGCCACGCTACTCAATTCATTTTCTACAGGATTAGCAGGGTGAACTGATTGTGTTGTGCCTAAACCACATGACAGATATGAAGTGAATCAGATCAAATTGAAGAAAAGAGGCTTCACACACAAATTACGTTAAAGCATAACTTACCATTGTTGAGGCTGGACTCAGGAATGGAGTTAGAGACTCGGCCCACATCAAAAACTACAGGATCTGCCTGAAATTGATAAACATTTTAATAAAAAAAATGAAGTTACAAATACTCCATATCATCGAAACCAAATAACAAACAATTAAAAGAAACATTCACCTTACATGCTGATTTTGGAAAGTGTGTAAGATTCCGATCAGCATCGACTTCAGAGGCCGCCATCGTGGAAGGTAGAGCATCCACTAAAGCTGCAACATCTCCATTTTCACTAACTTGTTGAGAATTTCCCATTTCAGAATTTGTGGCATCCTCCAAATTTGGATGTTCTACCTGTGGACGATGATTAGACCTCGTATGTTCTTCAGCTGACATACTTAAAGTTGAAGCAACTGCATTATGACATTCATTCAAAGAAATTCCTTCTGAGGTGGTAGATGATGAAGTAACAGGCACATTCTTTCCATCTTTAGATGAGATTGCATGTTCTGATGCAGATATTTCCTTTCGAGGCAACTGTTTCGGTTTGACCTTAGGGGTAAACTTACCACCCGGTCGAGCTACAAAATGAATATAATAAAACCAACTGATATAAACAAGATTCAAAAAAAAAAAAAAAAAAAGAGAGAAAGCTTTCACAGTATTCTTTGAGTGTAGCACTTACCTCGTGCAGCAGGAGCTACAGGTAGAATATCATCAAAAAGATCCATGAACCTAATTAAGTGGACTACAATAGCCTACGTTCCCTTGTATGAAACAAACTTAAAGTTGGAAAACCAAATAAGAATTGTCATTTAAGCTGTAGATTAAGCATAATCACTATAAAGAATTTACATATCAACCCACAAACTTTCGGCAATGAATCATAAAAAGCGAAGTAAACAGTTACGCAGACAAGGCAGCCACCCACTACCCTCATCAGAAAGTTTAGATTAAGATATTAAACTTGGAAAAACAATATATCAATATATTAATTATTAAATAACACATTAGGAACAAAAAACTTAAGCAGTTCATATATAATTTATAGTTCATACCAGTGTGATTTTGCGTGTTAATTGCCACGAAAAGTTGTGGATGAAAATTGTAAACGTATAACAAAGTTGTAGACAGAAAAAGTGTACGTAGGTGGGAATAATGCTTCCAATGGAGAAAAGATAAAAGTAGAAATATAGTTCTTATGCTCTAAGCATCTGAAAGATAAAAGTTGTCTTTCCTCATTTTACTTTCGCTATCCATTTTCTTTGTCTATAGTGGCAATATGAGAAGTTCTTCTTCCAAAGAGAATATAAGGAAGCAGAGAAAAGATAAAAATCCATCAATACACTATCATTTCCTTAATATGAGATAAAATTGTCATTTAAAATATGACAATTATTTTTCCCCTATCCTATGATTTTTTTTTTTGGTGAAGTATCCTATGATTTTTAGTTGTACTGACACTGAGCTCAAATACACAGCAGATCGGCATAAATTCATGACGTTCATTTCAAATAATTGGCTAACTCGACGATGCACAGGTCAAAGCATGTATGAAGGATTCCATAGGACGTTCATTCCATGATAATTGCAACAAGTGAACGACAAATCAACCATTCAAGATTCTTAAGTTAGGCAAAATGAAACCAAAACTCAAACATTAAAGATTCGTAAAGGCAAAGTGAAATCACAAATCAACCTTTAGACCTCTACCTACGGCGTCGTTTGGATTTAGACTTGTGGCGTTGTGGTGCTGCCGGCGACGGAGAGCGTGGCGGTGACGTCAGGTCCACCTCCTAGGGCAAGTCGTAAGGTCGAGGGAGCAGGGAGCAGTTTTGAATGTCCTTTCTCACTTGGGCTTGGGCTTCAGGTAATTTTGGCTCTTTAAAATAAAATTCTCAAGAGGTTTTTTAATTACCGGTTTGAATGGACCGGAACGGTTCATCCGTTTCCGGTCCGGTTTTTCAAGCATGTCAAAACCTAGGCGTGGCGTGCTCGTATCGCAGTTACTCTTGGTCATGGTCACTTGGTCCGGTGGTCCCCCTTCATCTTCAACCTTAGGTGTTCTCTGCCTCTGAGGACGACACTGCACTACGTTTTTGGTTAGTGTTTGTAGCTTTAATTTGTCTAACTTTCTATTCATCTGATTCGGTGTTGATTGCTAGCATTATCGGGGGAGCTAATTTGTTAATTTTTTGTTTGTTTTGTTTTGAGTAGTGGTTATTTATGGCTTCTTAAATTTCTCAGATTCGTTCTCTTCCCGAATGACGCATGAAAAAAATTTATCCGCTTAGGACTAGATCGTTTTTATAGAAAATTGTTAATTTATCCAGTTTCACTAATATGCGTTATTCATGTGTGTGGATTTTGATTCCAGTTGTTGGATTGTGTTTGCGTTTTGTGTTTGGAGTTTGGTGGCTTATTATCTTATTTTGATTTCTGAAGCTGATGTTGAAATCACTGTTGGTTTATTCATATAGTTAAAATTGAACAGGGAATCTTCAGGTTTACCTACAGCTCCTGTTCAGTTGAATTCGGTTTCTTTCAATAGGATTTTGCTCCAAGCTTATAGGTAAGCATCTTTACAAGATGGGAACACAGCCCCAGCAAAGATGTCGGGAGGAAGAGGACGAGGAGATGCCAGGTCGTGGAACTACGCTCTCTGGTCAGTCAATGTCAACAAGCAGAAGTGTTGGCTCGCCATCCAGCCGGAGTGAGCAGACAATGGCAACACCATCTAGTGATAGCACTTGTCTTAGATTAAACCATCTTGACATACATGGTGATGATGCTGGATCACAGGGCGCAGTTGCGTGAGTTCTCTATATCTTTTGAGCTTGTCGTATATGTATAATCCGTGTGATGCAGATGCAATTTGACTTGTTGATTTTCTTTTTGAATTTGTGGCAGTTTGACATTTTCCCATGAATATTTTATTTCAAATGAACATTGATTCAGGTTCTTTTTTTTTTTTTTTTTTGAAACAAAAAATTTATTGAATGCTTAATGAGACAAATTTTATTGAAGATCAAATTAGAAATGGAAAATTTGTGAAGGGCACACACTCAATGGGAAGATCTCTCTCATGAAATATCTTCGACATCTCCATGAGGATCCGTTTAATAGTTTAATAACCTGGATTGCAGCATATATATTAGAGTTTTCTCTTTTAGCAATCTTAATCATTAAGATTCAGGATTTCTTCCCTTATGCTGTGGTCATTTATTTTGTTTCTTTCACTTTTTAAGAGAATCCTCTTGATGGAAGAATTAGGTCTTAGATTTTTTGAGAGAAAGAGAGCATTTTAATTTTTGTTTTTCCATTTGTATCTGTAAACCTAGTTAAAGATTTGCCATCCTCTCCAGTTGCATTTTGAATGTCAAATTCTCTCTCAGATTAAGGCTTTTGCAGTAGTCTCTCAAATGTAAAAAATGTGAAAAAATGTTCTGCTGTATGAAGTTATTTGCTCTTGCTGTATGTGGTATGTGTCTGTAAGTTTGCGACACAGTCAGGTGTTCATCTTTTTTTGATTTGTCTGTCACTAGTTTACCAAATATGGCATACCGTGGATTTACCCAAAATTGCTTGAGGATTTGTATCATTGATGCAGTTTAGATTTTAGAATTTGTGGCAAAAATTCCAAAAGATGGTTCTTTGATTTTTTGCTTGCGTTCAGCGGTCTAGTGTGTATTGTTGGAAGGTGATTCTGGGATTTTAAAGATTTTTATTTGTCTTTGCATCTGTTTCTTGATAGGGAAGGTTTTTTTTGTTTTGTCTTATATTTTAAGTATGCTTGAGAGATTTTCTGAGAGGCTTCTTTATTAGTTACACAGAGGGATTTAACAGCACTTTTATGCTTAGCTTAGATTTTTTTTTAAAATAAAATTTTGGGATGAAATATTAGTCATTTTTTTGTGTTATTATTCTTTTATTTTCTACTAAAAACTTCCTTTAATTAGGTTTTTTTAAAAAGACTTTGTTTTTGGATGAGGTATTGGCATGAAATGCTATCTATTACTTGCAAGTGTCAATTATCTGCTTGCGGTTTCACAATTCTGTTAAATGCCACTCTGATTTTTAATTTTTTATTTCGGTTGATTCTTACCCATTATGAATTTTCAAATAGAAGCAAGAAGAAAAAGAGAGGCCAACGTGCTGTTGGAGGGGATAAGAGTGGAAGAGGGCTCCGCCAATTTAGTATGAAAGGTCTTTAATCTATCCCAATTTGACCAGTTTGTTCTTTAAATAATAAGGTTCACTGACCTTTTCTAGTTATTAACTTTTGCTTTTCAAAGTTGCACTTAGTGTGTTTGCCGAATATGAGAAGCTAAATCCAATATTTGCAGAAGTGATTTTTAGATGCTGCTGCTCCTCAGATTGACATTATTTTTGTTGGGATCATGCTGATACTTTTCTTACTGGTATTGTTTCTCATTTATTGTTGGTTGTGTCCAGTGTGTGAGAAGGTGGAAAGCAAGGGAAGAACAACTTATAATGAGGTTAGGAAGTTATTCTAAGTCAGTGTTTGCTAAACTGAAATGAAACTTACCTTGGCTTCAGTTTTATATAACAGAGTATATGCACATAAGTATGAATATATATATCACATGACATTCGTGTTTTTCGATTAGTTTCTTAGTATATTATTTGTCAGTTTTTGAAGAACATTACTTTTTTAAAGAAAAAAAAAAAACTGCGCTTAGAATTTCCTGAGTTTATATTCATTTTTCTTTATTCTTCATATTTTCGCTCCTTTTGACTATCTACATATTCCTAATTTGTTTTTTAAATTTAATGTGGATTGTGGTACTTATATTATAGGTAGCAGATGAACTTGTGGCTGAATTTGCTGATCCAAGCAATAGTGTTTCATCCCCTGATCAGGTTTGCTCTTACTTTATATAAATAATTTCAATTCTATCTGCTACTTGCAGGTTGAAGTTGTAAGATAAATAGTGGGGACTTATGTTTTTTTGGGGTTAAAATTTGACAGCAACAATATGATGAGAAAAACATTCGTCGAAGGGTCTATGATGCTTTGAATGTTCTCATGGCAATGGATATTATTTCTAAGGATAAAAAAGAAATACAATGGAAGGGTCTTCCTCGTACTACTCTGAATGATATTGAAGAACTAAAGGTTTGCAAACTGCCTTGAGTTGTAATTTCCCCCCCTCTAAGTGGCTTATTCTTTCCCTACAGTGATGTTCTCAGCTTATCCAAAAATACAACGAAGGATCATTTTAACTAGTATAATTGATAACAGACGGAGCGTCTTGGGCTGAGGAATAGAATTGAAAAGAAAGCAGCCTATTTGCAAGAACTGGAGGAACAAGTAAGGATCACTGGTTCTAGTGGATTTAATCTGGGAATGAATTCCTGGACCTGGTTTGCAAGCCCAAGGAGTTTTATTGTTTTTCTATTTGAAATTTGCTCTTTGTTATAAGAAGGCCCTGACAAATGATTTTTGTTACATAATGATTTGTTTCTGTTTGCTAACTTATTGTATTATTTTATCAAGTACATAGGTCTTCAGAACCTTATACAACGAAATGAGCAATTATATAGCTCAGGAAATGTTCCCAATGGAGTATATTTGCCTTTTATTCTGGTGCAGGTACACTATCATCTCATCATATCCTATTTTTGGTTAGTTTGTCCACTAGAAATTGATTCTCAATTTTGCCTTTGGATCTTCAATGTGTACTGTAATTCTTATATTTAATTGGTCCCAAGTTTTTAGTCGCTAGTCAGCATTTAGTAATTAGTTGGCTTGAAATATAGATTACAATCTATTATTACGAAATGAGACTTCACTCCAGCTTCTTAGGTAAATTCAGTAGAAATATTTTTTCAGCTTGTGGACATTCGTTAGAATTTGTCGACTGAATTGCTATAGTTATTATATAGTATAGTGTAAAAGGATATTATCCGTTTAAACTGTTGAGTTCACTTTACTCTGGTAATGTTGGGCACTTTGTCTGCTCTAGGCTATGTATTGGGTCTATAGTTATGGGTCTCTTTGGAAGTTCTAAGAAGGTTGCAAACTCGTTAATGTTAGAAAGAATCTGCCCACTATAAAAAAAAAGTAAGGAAGAAATTAAAGAAATATATGTAAAGCATTGAATTTCAAATTGCTGTGATGTAGCTTTTAATGGTTTTACTTTTTAATTAATATCGTTTATGGCTTTTAATATCAATTAGATTGGCGTACGTATTGTTTTTAGATGGAATGGAGGAAATCTATTAGTATTGTGGAGAGGTGGACCCGTTATTTCCTATTTTCTGTACGGCCCTTTTTAGTCTTTTTTTCCCTATATTTTTTTATTTATTCTCTTATTTTTGTTTTTCCTCAATCCTTTCATGCTTTTTGTTTGGATTCATATATTGTCGATCCCAATTAGTTTGAGATAAAGGTTACATTGATGTTAATGATCATGTCTGGCTTTTGGAAATTGTAGACACGCCCCCATGCTACTGTTGAATTGGAAATATCAGAAGATATGCAGCTTGTGCATTTTGATTTCAATAGGTAAGAAGAAGGCTTCAATTATTTGGCATTCTTTCTGAAAGAGTGATGATCATATTATCTTGTCAGTATGCTTGTCTTAATGTGAAGATTTCCTAATTCACTATTGTCATATAGTCATGTTACCAAAAAACTAATGTCATATAGTCCAGCACCAGTGTATCCTATTTTGGTCAAACAGAGGTTGTGTCGAGGAATGTATCTGCCACATCTGTTGCCTCTTCTCTATTAAACTTTCTATTGTTCGAAATCTTTTTCAGTTGATGCTTAGCTTATTCTTCTCTTTCTCTGCAGCACTCCTTTTGAGCTGCATGATGACAGCTATGTTCTCAAGGCAATGGAATTTTGTCCGAGACCTCAGAATGATAATATAACACACAATCCTACAGATGGAGGCGAAGGTTCTAGCATGTCAGGCTTGTATCAAGCACAGGCTCCTACCTTAGTTTCAAACCCGTCAGTTAGGCTTCCTTCATCACCTCCACTCCCTGGAATACTAAAGGCAAGAGTTAAGAATGAGCATTAATATGCAATTTTGTTGTATGGTCTTATCTTTTTTAGGCATGTTTGTATATTTTGTAAAGTAATTTGCTGGCAATTAATTGTCCTTCGTAGTTGTTACTCCATCAGTACAGCTAAGTCACTCTGAAATAGGTTAGAAGCAAATCGTTCTGCTTGCTTCTCTCTATTTTTATGGGTTGATTTTGGCAAAATCTTTGCTAACCATTTCCATTATTTACTACTGTAACTTTGTTGCCCCCGCATTTTCTCTGTATTTGCCCTGTTGTAGTTATAATAGAGAAATTGGTTTGTACTAGTCCATAGAGATGACGGAATGCTATTCACCAGCAAAGGATTAATTTTGGAAACCACTGGTTTAGTGTAAATTGTTCCATCTTATGTTGTTGATCTTGGTATTTGGGCAAATGCATCTTATCTTACTGGTCTTTCAGTGTTTCCTTTTGTGCCCTGCGCACTTTATTCAATACACTATTCTTGTGTATTTCTAATTTAAGTGGTTAGTTTGTGTGTAGAATCTTGTGCATTGGCGGTGTTTCTTTTTAATTTAAGTGGGTGGTTTCATTTTTATTGGGGGTACATGTTTATGATCAAATATCCACTCATTTCTGCAATGATCTACTAGGAAACAATACAAGGGGATTTTTTTATTTTTTTATTTTTGAAAAGATCTACTGGAAAAACAAAATGTTGCTTTTTAATTCAAGATAATGCCTTAATTCCTTGAGCATGCTAAATTCCTCTGACTTTTCAACAAATCAATTGTAAGTTGTGTTATTTGAAAATAACTAAATTTTTTATTCTGAATTTTTTTTTTTAAAATAAGTTGTTGTAATAAACGTTTCTTAATTTCCGAACTCTTTAATCTAACATGCGCGTTGTCTTCAGTTTCAAATATCTTTCTCTTTCCAAAACTACTTCTGTAACCCTTTTCATGAGTTTGACTTCATCTTTAGTTTTGCACCAAAGAAATGTAAAGCTAGTCAGCAGAATGTAACTAGAAATGGTATACCTTTTCCAATTTGCTGGGTATTCTTGCGGTTCATCCCCATTTTAATTGTTACGACTTCATGCTGTAATACTGAGACTAGAATCCTCTCGTCAAAACCTTTTGCAATTACGATTTCTCTCATTTCTTAATTTCTTTTTATTTGAATTTATCTTAAAAAGAAAAGGTTTTGCATGAGAAACCAATAAATTTACATGACTGAGACTAGAATCCTCTCGTCAAAACCTTTTGCAATTACGATTTCTCTCATTTCTTAATTTCTTTTTATTTGAATTTATCTTAAAAAGAAAAGGTTTTGCATGAGAAACCAATAAATTTACATGACTTTTTTTTTTTTTGGAGATAATAAATTTACATGACTTGAACCAGGGAATATATATATATAGAGAGAAAGAGAGAGAGCAGGGAAATCTGATAACAAAAAATGCTATAAACCCCTTTATAAAAAAGTATTACCCCATTAAACCAAGTGTTTTATATTTCTCATGTTAAATGAGAACTTGAAAGGGTGGTACGTGAACTGCAAATTATGGTCAGCAGTAAAGAACAATTGACTAGAGATAGAAAAACCTATCATGCAACTTGGTGGTACAACAACTATCCGTACCAAGTCATGTGTTAAAAAAATTAGATGTAGGACCCATATCAGTACGAAAATCGAAGGGTGTGTAGAAAAATTTGAATTCTCATGTTAAATGAGAAATATAAAACCCTTAAACCAAACCCAAACTAGCAGGTAGGGGTGAGGCTATTATATATGATTTATGAATATTGAAAAATGATTATCATTAGTAGTAAATGAAACCCAACCATAATAATATTCCAAATGTGAAGGAATAACAACAGCATGCCCATACATTCAGTCTCTACAAACACTCTCATGCGCTAGCTTTATCAGTAGCTGCCAAATTTATTCTCTGTTGATGCTCTGCAACTTTATAATCTACCACTTCACGGAATAAGGTTTGGTCAAGCACACAATTCTTGCTGCCGTACACAGCAGCTTGTACACTTGCCATCAGTTTTGCTATTTCCCTTCCAGAAAATCCATCAGTCTTAGCTGCTGCTTCCTTTATGATATCATCACTCAATCCCTTAATCTCTATCTGCTGTTGTTTTCCTTTGAACAAATTCTGAACCAAACCAGATTTTACTGATCCAGCCTGAGCTATGTACTTGTCAAGATAGAGCTTAAGAAGTTTAAAGCGCTCCCCTTCCCCAGGCAAGGGGAATTCCAAGACCTCGTCGATACGATCTGACACCGCTGAATCAAGATCACCGGGGCGGTTTGTCGCAAGAGCAAGAACTATGTCTTTAGACTGGTCACCAGTACGGAAGAGAAGGGCATTTAGTGCACTTCTTTGAGCTTCACTCATATAGGTCTTGTTCCGCCTGCAAAGTTCATCCAACACAATCAACCTACATTTTCAAATAAATTCAAGGAACTATTTTTTTTCCCCCTCTATTAATACTGTGGATCATCAATATTTGCTTGGAAAAAATAATAATAAGACAAAATGATACAAGAAAATCATGTTTTGAATAGCATTTGATCTTCTTATTCCCATGGCTTACAACTGATAACGCCAATTTTTTGTTTCATACATAATATTGATGTATCATCCGATGCAAATACTTTTACGCGAGCAACAAGAAGCATAATAAATGAAAAATCATGGACAAGAATTAAACTTACTCGCACAGAAATGCATCAGCTTCGTCAATGAAAAGTAATAAACCCTTTTTTGATTTCTTAGCCCAATCAAACAACTGGTGTATTTTTGTAACAGCTTGTGACCCTAGTGGAGCAACATCTCCTCCAGTCATCAATGCATAATCTAATCCCTGCATAAAATGAAAAACAAAATAAAACTAAATAACAATTTATCCAAAAGGAAAGAATTCCAGTATGAACACAAAAAGCCAACTGAATTGAACTGTAGTTTGTTTGGTGTTAATAAACATGCAATAACCAGAAGCAAGGTACTGAATATCCATTTTCAGTGATTTCTAAATTCCACAGAAACAAGAAGCTGGAATTATGAATTTAGAAAGGCAAGTTTATAGAGCCTTTAAAACAAAAATATTTGTATTTGACTATTTCTAGGCCCTAAATAATATACAAGCCAATAAAATTTAAACTTTTCCTTGAAATGGGTGAAATCAGAAAAATGTGAAGATAGTTTTGCTAATATGTTGATGATATTTACAACAATTAATACAAAGGACAACAAAATTTTAATTTCTCCATGAGATCAGAAAAACCCAGGGACAAGAAAAGTAGTTAGTTTGAAATAGTTGAAAAATAGAATAGCAAGATCATTAGAGAAGCACAAAATCATACCGATTTGCGAGCCAACTCTCTAGCAGCCATTGTCTTTCCTGTTCCTGGAGGGCCATAAAAAAGCATATTTCTGAATGGTGCCTGATGTGCTTTTGTATTTGCAGTTGCAGATGCCAGCTGCTCAATTCTTTTATTGAGAGAAGGATGCAAAATCACATCACCAAAACCGTTTCCATTTTTGGAAGCAGATGCTGTATCAGTACGACGAGAAAGGGAGCTCATGGCTCGAGAAAACATGCCAGACCAGGGGTATTTCCCTCTGGAGGACTCTCGAATCAATGATGGTTGTCCCAATATTCTATCCACATATCCCCACATAACTCGTGCACCTTCCCTTCATTAGAACAATTATACTAGTGTAAGCCATTACTTCCCTGACAGCAGCTTAAAAGCATTACCCAAAGTCCAATATGAATATAAATTATGCAACTTTAGCATGCAAATGATAAAAAAGCGCTTTCCATGAAAGATAAGAAATAGATTGATATAGTAAGGAGAAAAAAAGGTATTTTGAAGTTTAAAAACTTAAAAAATGAGAAAGGCTGTGGAATATTGTTTTGAAATAATATTTTGATCTCCACAAACTTTCAGTATTTATTTCATCCAGAGAGTATTTATATCTACTACCAACAGATGTTGAAACACATTTCGTGATACTATAAATTGAAGCTTCAAACAATTCCAAAGGAAGGAAACATGTATTGTAGCTAAACATGAGATTTCCCTCATGTTTTTCAAGGAGGCTGCATTGTACCCATTGGGTAGTACACAATCAATATCAGCACAACAGCAAAATTCCTTATCTAAAATACATAAAGTAGTATTATGCTTCCACGGACAGGTTTTATTGGCTTGATCATAAGTATGCTGAGATCATGGAAATGATATATATATCTCCAGGTGATAGGTTTTTAACTAAACGCTGGTCAACCATAAACCATAATAGAATCTGAAACCATGCATGTAGAATTTGTTTTTCTATATTTATTTTGAAGGCAAGATATTCTTGGCAGGAAGAACATCCTCTCGTGTTAGACAAACTACAATTTGAACATGGCAACATTTTAGTCTTGGTTCAAAACATTGTCAGTGTCTATTAGTGTATATGTATATATAGCTGCCTTTAGCTGTACTTTCCGTTATCTTTCTGTTGTAGTAAGTTATGTTTTGTTATGATCAGTTTTACCCCTTATGTAACTGAATTGCTTTGGTTAGTGCTGTTAACTCAAAGCTATAAAGTCTGATCATGTATTCTGATTATCATTGATTTGAATAACACTCAAGATTCAAAGATCAGTTTTCTCTCCCTCCTGCTTTCTCAAGTCCATTAAATAAATGATGAAAACAGGGACAAAATCCATTGATCAAAAGCATTCAGTGGAACGGAATGAGTAGTTTGGACTGTGTTTAAGAACATAATAAAACAAAAAAACTTGGTAGAAAAATGTCATCAATAATTGGACAATGGACACAGAATAGCAAGGCATGTCATGCAAAATAATATTTTGAATGCAAGCGTAAAGGAGTTCAACAAAGGTTTACTTAGCAGCCAATTACAAACTATGTTAACAAAGTATACCTTGTTGTGTAGATCCCAGCTGCTAGAGCAGTCACTCCACCAACTGCTACAACCATCTTATTTTGATCTGTTAGAATGGCTCTTAAGCCCCCTGCAAAAGATAAATCAACTTATGGACTACAATGGAGTTCATCTAATACCAATCAAGCAAAACACATAATTGAATATACACAGCTCGCATCAAGTTGACCTTTCTCAGTTTAGGCACAGAATGATGTGGTCTATACATTTACAATTAGCACACACAAATATAAACATGGGTGCCTTACACGCTGCATACCGTCAGCCTATCAAGTAGATAGAGTTATATACCTCCAATATGTTCAAAAGTAGTATTTATGGCAGCAACCCATTTTTCTCTCTCTGCATTAGCCCGATCAACTAGCATTCTCCTGTTAACCTCTTCAGCTAGCTTTGCTTCAAGGGCTCTTCCCTCTGCTTCTGCCATAGCCCTTACTCTGATGGTTTCACGTTCAATCTCAGCCTTCTCTCTTTCTGTTTGTCTTCGCTGAGCTTGAATCTGTTCTTCGGTTGCTCGTCGAGCTTGCTCTTGTCGTACCGACGATTCTTCTTGCAGTTTAACTAGCTCTTGGTTCCTGGCTCTCTGGTATTCATTTTCAGCCTGATAATATATTTGCAAGAGTGATAATCAATCCATAAAAGAGAAAACCCGAGTGTCCAAGGCTTCTCGACTTTGCAAGTGCAAGAGTGGTGGTCGATTGTACATAGCATTATCCTTATATTTTGTAAAAAGATCATTTCCAGGCTCAAGCCTGTGACTTACTGATGCTCCAAGGCTCAATCAGTCCATAGAATAACAAATTAACAAACAAAAAAAAGGTCTGATTTGAAAAAGTTAAAGACCTGCATTCTCTTCCTTGTCAACTCATCCTCATACTTAGCCATTTGGGATTTTGTTTGAGCCTGATGCTGGGCAAGCTTTTTTTGTTCATCATATATAATCCGTTGTCTTTCCTGTAAAGCAATTGATATATCAGACTAAGATATAATACACATTGTTAAAGAACCATTTCACCCAAAACCTTAAGGTGGTAGGTGACAGCCTTTTTAATGATTTATATTATATTCTCTAACACACCCCCTCACACAAGAGCCCTTTGGGCTTGAAGCGTAGAATATGGCACAAGCCCATTATTGATCTGCCTTGTGCTGCACGAGTCCATTTTTTTTTGGTCTGCCTCCACTTCAAGCCCAAAGGGCTCTTGCGTGAGGGGGTGTGTTAGAGAATATAATATAAATCATTAAAAAAGTCGTCACCTACCACCTTAAGGTTTTGGGTGAAATGGCTCTTTAACACACATAACATCCTTAGACAACAAAGTAAAAAATGTTTCATGCAGGTATCTCATCCAGAAAAAAACAACTTACCGTTTCATGTTGTGCTTGCATTTGTTTAAACTCAGCAACCTTTGCAGCCAATTCAGTTTGCTTGGTTTCCTCTTTCTTTTTTATAAATTCAAAGACCTTTTAAGAGATAGAAACAAAGTCAAATTCATAAGAATTCAAAAATAAGAAAACCCCTTGTGGGTTAGTAGCACCCATTAATGGGAAACAATAAAGTTGAAACCTTTTTGCCGTGTGTGGAAGTGTTGACTTGATTGAGAGCCTTGACGCCTCTCTCAAGCGCCTCAGGGTCAAAGCCAGCAGAGGTGGTTCTTGGGTGATCGTTTCGAGCCTTCGGCGGCGGCGGAGTGTGGTTGTCCTCGGGTGGTGGTTTTGAACCGTCATCAGAAGAAGAAGATGGAAGAGTTGAGAAGGAAGGAATAGTGAAAGAGCCATCAGCATAAGCATTTTGGGAAAAGGATGCAGCAGCCATGGCTGAGAGCAATCCCAAAGTATATGTTTTTCCCATTCTAATAATTCTATAGTTCTTTGATGATTCCAATCGAAAATGAAACAAACAAAACAATTCAATAATGAAAACACTGAGAAGTTCAATTCAGGGTTTTAGTAGGGTTTTCTGCTTACCGACCCCATTTAGTGTGAAGGGTTTAATAACAAAAAATAAAAATAATATACAACTTTGGTCTCGAGATTTATGAAAAAGATTTGTGTAGAAATGTGCCCACTGTTTGTGTATTAAATGTACGAGGATATATATAATTAATTACTAAGTATTCGGAATATCACACTTAGTTAAAATATAAAAAAATTAATTTAAATATCTCTCCCTGAAAAAATGACAAGTATTATTTTTAACTTTTCTTTTTTTTTAAAAATATATATAAATTATTATTTTTTTCAAACTAATTATGCATGTCTTCGTAATTTTTGACATTTTCTGTCTTAATATTTCTTCAATTTACTTTTGAAAATTTAATTAAAATTTAAGATATTCTGTAATACATGAGATATTTGTTAGTTTTTTTAACTTCATGATTATTCTTGCACTATTTTTTTTTCTCACAGTGACATGATTGTGGATTATCTTATTAATTGACTCCCCCTTAAATGGCCTAACATTGTATTCATAAATTTTAGCGCATAAATTATTTGTTACATTTTATTTATCTGTTTTTCATAACAATTATTTTCTCTTGTTTAATCAAAGTTCAGATTTATTATTTGTGCAATAATTTTTTTATAATACGTTAATACACTAATGTATAATTATTAATGGCAGAAAAACAAATTAATTATTTTATTATCATTCGCAGCGAATGAAATATCTTTACAATGAACTAATTAAATTAGATAGTGTTAGAAGACAAGGCTTCGCATCAACAATAAAATGAGTTGTCGTTTTCAGGAGTTTGAGAGGAATTAGTAAAATTGATCCAACATTTCTAGAAATATTTTGCCGTACCAAATAATTTTTTAGTGCAAATTTGCTTTCCTATTATGGGGTGTTCGGTACGAGAGATATTTTAAAAAAAAAAAAAAACAAATTGAGGATTTGGTAAGAATTTTTTTATCTTGGATAAATTACGAAAAAATGTTTGGTTAGCCAAAATTTTACCGAAAAAATTAGATTCATTTCATTAATACTAAACTATGTTTGATTGATGATAAAATATTGATGGATTAATTATTTGATTTAACATATTATATTCAGAATCTAAGACCCTAGGCAAAAAAAAATACCAAAGGATCAATGGGATAATTATTTGCCCTTGTGTAGTTGAAAAGGGAAATTCCTGGGAAAATTATTTGCTAAATTTTTTTTTACAATACTCATACCAAACATGGTCATTAAATATTCCCCACCCCACTTCCTCATCATTCCATACCAAATACCCATAACAAACACTCTTATATTTTTAAGAATCGTAATTTCCGGGTATAAAAAAAATTCTTCTCCACCAAACGCCCAGAAATGTCAAATGTAATATGAGGTAATTCAGGAGACAACTAACAAACGTGTTCGAATATATAGGAAAGAACATACTAAACTGTCTAGAAACAGGAACAAGGGACAGCTATTTCCAAGAAATCTCATTCACATAGCAAAGATAAAATAGAGAATAAAAAGAGCCATTCAAGTCTCAACGAAGATTATCAAGCAAAAGGCAAGAAGAGATCAATTATGAAGATGGACAAACAATGTCTCTCCTTCTGCTGACTATGATTACTGGTGGTGCTCCAGTTGCATCCCGTGCAGATGATTTGAGAAGCAATTTGCTCTCTCTGCAGCTATTGAAACAAATGTGGGAAGAAGGTAATCTAGATTATCATTTTTTTATCCAGTTTCCCCACCCCAACCCCAAACACAATAAAACAGAAGGGTTGCTGTGGCACTTTGCTAAACAAGTATATTTATTTGATAGAAAAAATTTATGATATCCTTTTTGCAGTAGGTTCTAGCTTCACAGCCGGAAGTATGCAAGAATGATAAAATTTGTAGTCTCCAAATCAAACTATACAACATGGTATACACAGGTTCAGAACAACATTGACTTTTTCAATTTTCTTTTCTTTTCATTACCATGTTTTCTTCAAAGAGAGAACAGACATTGATCAAAGATAAGACAATCAACAACAGATTAAGGCATATTTGGCAAATCCATCCCTGCACCGCGACCATATATTGATGGCAGGAGCCATTGAAGGAAGCCGACATTAGTTTCCCCTTTTGATCTTTTTGTTGAGTACTCAATTAGCATGTTCCATAGGTCCCCAACTGTCCATCTCTGTGACAAAATCCAACGAGCAACCTGCAACAAATCAACTATAGTCCCTCGTAAAAAATCTTCACAGCAAGAAAAAGTCCAAGTTATGTGGAAATGTTTCTGGCAGTTGGTTAAATGAAGATAATTGATTCACGGATGGCATTACCACTAATTACAGCGAAATGAGTTAGGAAGGAGCCAATGTAGATAATGGGGATATTTACTTGTAAAAGACCACAATGAAATAGGAAAGTTTAAGCTAATGAGAATCTTGAAATCTAAGCTTAGCTCATCGTTAGGAATGTGATAAGGGAAACGGCTGGAATAATGGAAGAGGTGGTTTGTTAGTTCTAATATGACAGCTGGACAGTTAGTTAGAAGCAGCTTTAACTGAACCGGAAGGAAGAGAAGGGGAGTTGTTAGGTATAATACGGAATAGAGGATGATTGGAATTAGTATTCTGTTGTTGAGAGATATTGGGAGGGAGAGTACCAGGTCCCTCATACCTGGAGAGATTGAGAGAGAATCCTACTTTTGCACCATTCTTGATCTTTGTTTGTATCTCATTGATACTGACCAGTGTATTTTTTTCTGTAATAAAGATTCATTGTTCTACCTACTTCTGATCTAGTTCTATCACTCATCCAATTCCGTTTATGTCACTTTAATCTGAATGCAAATATCAGACTGGATAGGTACAGCTATATCAGCTATATTTGTATGATCATAGGGAAAAAATGCTCGACATTCGAATGTGAAATAAGAAAAACCAATAATAATATTTTCAATGCAGATTCCTAACAGGAATGCCATCGATCACGTGTCAAGATTATTCCACTAAGAACGAAAGGTCAAGTTACCTCGTCTAGGTTCTGCAATGCTTCCAAGTCAAAAGTGTAGTATGCTATGAAAGGTCTACGAGCCTGTGAAACAAGACAACATTTAAGGTCTTCAAGCATGAAACGTCAAAGGTAAGCAGTTCAACAGTCTAGTACTACAGTTGCTGCTGTCAACTCAAGAAACCCAAAAAATTTCTTTTTGTTTTGCGCTGCAGTTGCCTAGTATATGATACCTTTTACGAAATAAACAGAAAAATGAATCAAGAGGCACCAACAACCATTGGTTCAAGTAGCAAGAAGCTTATTCCCCTTAACCAGACATCTCAAGTTTTAGTCCTTAGAATGGAGAAAATGGTATTGGGAGAGCCGCCCCCAATATGAATCCGATGGTGCTCGAACCAGATTAAATACTAAAAAAAAAAAATGAAACAAGAGGCTAAATATTTAATTGTTCAGTAAATCTCCAATATTTCACTTTCATCAATCTTTTGCAATATGCTGATTTTTGTGGTCCTCCAGCCATCAAAATTACAATGTTCAAATCGCATCAGTGATCATCTATCCGAAAACATAAAAATAAAAATTCTCAGATAGAAAATAGCAAACAATCTGTACGACCTCCTCAGCATTCACAATAAGAATGCATAAAAAATCTACCATGCAAAAGAGTCAAAATAAAGGTAAATATTTGAACATAGAAAGAAAACCATGCAGATTGTTCGACAACTCTCTCTCATTTTAGGTAGTTATTAGAGCGAGAAGATGCCTATATGCCTACTTAACCATAGAAATGTTTCAAGTTTCATTGAAAAGAATAAATATTGCATAGATGACATGGAATATAAATGTATAAACATAAAAATTTCCAACTTATTTCGATAACTACACAATGACAACTGCCACATACTCATATGTTGATGGCTGAAAATATAAAATTACCTGAGAAGCTGCAAGCCACTGAATTATGGTCTTCACTTCAGGATCTCCTCCAAAAGCACCACATCCCCAGTTTCCAGTTGCAACCCCAAAATCATTGCCCCGCTCCATTCTATGGTAATCATTTTGAGAATTTCTGATATCGGGATTTAAAAATTTTCCTTCACTTGTTTCCATATATGTTGAGGTGGAAGCATCAAACTGTGAAGAAGCAAAGATTGTTAAAATAATATATAAATGAACAAAGATCAATGCAGATGGCAGACATAATTAGATACTTAGATCCCCATGAAAAAAAGTATGAGAATTTCATATTAAAACATAGTTGCTCAACCTAATATCCAACTTAGACATGGCAAAAACCAACCAATACAGATGAGCATCCATTCTCAAGCAATATTTTCTGATACTGCTGATATTTAGGTTGGTACAGAAAGCCACAGAATGCCTTGTTCGTCTCACTGCAGGAATGAACAAGCTACGTTGAGAATATGTTATATATATATATATATATATACAAGGCCCCTATAATCAATACAATTTTATGGATTACAAAAATATTTTTTTCCCAACCCCAAAACGACGTTGCTTTGCAGTAACAAGAAATAACTTTATCTACTATGATGAGAAATATTAAACCCTTTTTGTAATTCTCTTAATTTTATAAGCATAAAATAGACCAAAAAAAAAAAAAAAACTTTGTTTTTGTGAAAGAAGAAATATTATTAAAAAGAAAAGAGACTTTGTTTTATGAAAGAAGAAATATTACTAAAAAGAAAAGAGAAGTATGGCTACTATTGTAGCTACTTGTAGTAAATCAGACAATTTCCTCTAAAGCATTGAGAGGGAAAGCATGCAAAACAAATCTTTTATAAAAATTACAAATTTCAAAAGCACCAAACATAATGGATTTTAGATTATCAATTTTATCTTTGTATATTCCCTTACTCCAAAATAACAGTGACTCTTCATCATAAAAAGCTGTAGCTACATAAGCCAAGATTAACAAACCGGAGGAGAAAATTTGCACTGTATTGTCTCATCCCTGGGCTACATAATGCATCAATTGCAACAATCCTGGTTTTACGTCTTCCAAGGGTGTCTATGTCCCTTTCATCCACGTAATCACCAGAAAATCGAAATGATGATGCATACCTAAGGAAATCAGGAGATATTATCAACATTAGGTTATGATTAAAGCACCCAGCCAGTAATTACATAAACAGTGAGTTTAAACAGCTGAAAACATATAATGAGACATAACATCAGATAAATATTTTCATATTTAGTTCACCCCACTATATGCATACCGTATAGAAAGCACACAGCAATCAAAACAACAGTAAAATGTTCAATGTTTTCTATTATTTGGAGGGTAAAATTTTTTGCATTAAAATAATGTTTCAACGAGGTGTGCAAACAGAAAACAAGAAGAAAAATAGACACAGAATTTAACTGGTTCAACCTACAGCAAATTGTAGGCCAACGTAAACAGGCAAAACAAAAGAGGAAATTCAATACGCTAATCACAACAATCAAGAAATTCGCTTTTCTTCCACCTTACTAGAATAAAATGGAAAAAGAACCTCCCAGACATTTGACGTAAATAAAGCCAGTAGTATGCATTAATAATATTCATTTCTAAGTCAAAATTAGATCCAATGAGTAACACTCACCCTGTATAACTCGAAAACCTCTCCACACCAACAATATCTATAGCCTCATTGTCCGCCATGGATGGCAAGAAGAGCATGCCAGCAATCAATTCTGGACTGATCATGAAGCGAATTTCCTCCTATCCCAGATGATTACAAGCAAATTTATTAAACATAAGTAGGCCAGTTCAAGTGAGAAAAAAGTATCTCAGCCTACAGAATTTACAAAAGCATGAAAGGTGCTAATACAAAATGTAAACTAGTCTGCATGAATAAGCTTATAAAACATCAGGAATTATGGTCTTAGTAGCTATCATAAAAAGGGCAGTCTGGTGATATAAAGCTCGCACTATGAGCTGGGTCCAAAGAAGGGGGTTAAACCCATTGTGTGGGTTTATAGTAGATAGTCTTACCTTGCATTTGCAAAAGGTTGATAACATGAATTGAACCTATGGCCTACTGGACACCAATCGTTATACCAAGGTTCCCTTTCTAAAGAAAATGCTGTCATAATTGCCAAAAATTTAAGCATAAAAGATTATAGATGAAAATATAAACATATTGTACCTGTACACAGCCCCTACGGAGAGCACCACCACCAAGATATTTATTTGCAAAATCCACTTCAACAGCTCCACTTGATTGATCTTCTATGAGCCCTGATCTATGAATCTAATAAAATACCAAAGAATTACCTATTAAAAACAAAATGGAGCATTAAAAAATACTGAAAGAAATTAGTTTTGCTGACAATTTAAAATAAATTTCTCAGTTACCTCAAATTTACATAGAGGTATAACAGAAGAGCTCCAAAAGTTGTCATTTGGGTAACAAATGTGAACAGGATCGCCTTCCAAGGGAAGTACTTTTCGCTCAAATGACACAACACCCTTAGGCATATCAGAAGTTATCCTTTGAAAATAGTGAACAATGCACCGAATCTTATTTTCTTGTTTTTGACTGTAATCATCATATAGACTCCTGAAAATGCACACGCATAAATCGTCTTTTGGATTTCAAAATTTTTTGTTTTTATTTTTTTATAATAACATCTGAAATAAGACATTCAGTAGGTCTTCAACATGGACCTAGATCAATATCAATTCTATATCGTTTACTCACTCTCACACACAGACACATGTGTCTGCTGCGTCTTAACACACCATTAGGGAAAAATAAGATGTTCAAAATGAAGATAAAAACGATAAAAATGCACAAGAGAGTAAGAAACTAAGAATAGTTGGAGATAAAAAAAATATAGCTAAAGATTTCATACGCAAACAATTCATCGAAGTTGATCAATTGAAGATTTTTCCCATATCTGTCATAGTATGGGAATAAACAAAAAAATGAGCACCCAAGAAGAGCAGCAATCAACTCCTGAAAAGCAAGAAATTGAAAATGTTATTTATAACCATTGTCAGCATGTATGTCACAATCAGCCTTAGCTATTCAATACAAGAGTTGTGATAACGATGGTGGTTGTGTCAGTGGCAGTAGAAGTCATATTGTATAATTTTGAGTACCTATAGAGCTAGTAATCTCGAGGTTGTTGCAGTAAAAACACATAATAAAGTAGTTTCAGAATTTTTATTTCATGTAGTTGTAAATTGGAATTTGGTTTTCCAATCATCTTCTAACTATAAAATATTTTAAGTACAAAAAATAAATGAGAAGAGTGAAACAGTGACCAAAATGTCACTGTTCATCAAGTTTTTTATCCAAATGCAACGGGAACAGTGTTATTTCCCAATATGCCACGTGTGCAAATTCGCTGGGCACCGTAACGAATTCAGTTTGATGACGTGTCACATTCTGGTGACACCAAATTCAATACCTGGGGTAGCTAACTTGGTTGCAATATAGGTTGTTGATGAAGAGTGCAATACACCAGAAACATGACACATCAGCAAACTGAGTTCGCTATAGTGCTAGCGACCTTGCCCACGTGACATATTGGAAAATGGCATTGTTCGCGTGGCATTTGAGTAGAAAACTTGGTGAACAGTGACATTTTAGTCACTGTTCCGGAAAGAGGGCCTATAAAAAATAATATTTTATGAAAAGAAAAGAAAAATACATAAACTCTAATAAGAAGCAAACCTGGCTAAGGAACACTATCCCTGCTTCCTGTGAATCCAATAAGCGAAGACCAGTTCTAACCACAACTTCCCCTCCATCTATAACCATATCAGCATTCTCGTAGTGTGTTTCCAACAAAGAGGGCAACTTCAAAACCAAATTTGCCAATGCTGGAACCACCTCCTCAAACCATATCCGAGATTCGTCTTCGGACATAAGCTGAAACAACATGTCATAATAATTTCAGCACAGATGATTAATGGTTCTTTCTTTTTATGAATCAACCCATGTACCCAAAATGCCTAACTTGTAAAACCAACATTAAAAATTGAAAATTGAGGTCTTATAAAAGGTCAAGTTACCTGTGTTTACCTCGTCGAAGAAGAAGGCATATCCATGTGAAGTAGAAGGGGCTAAAGGTTCGGAAGAGAGAGAAAGAGAGTTTCTGAGGTCAGAAATGGCGTGGAACAAGAGCTCGCCTGAGTCGACCCGGCCTTTTCCGAGTTCTCTGAGTGCTTCGACCACTTGGGACGGCCAAAAAAGAGAAGAAGAACGTATCAGCACTGGTAGATATGGTAGAATCGATCTCAAGTCTTCTCTGTTTTCCATTCTTTTCTTTTCTCTTCGGAAACGAGGAAGAAGGATACAAATCCGTCAATACGTTGCGCTGTGCCAAAGCCGATTAAAATTTTGGGTTTTATATTTATAATGCAGAAATAGTGATTATATATTACATCAGTTATATCTCATTTTCTCTTTCGAAAATCGTATATTTTTTTATTTTTTCTTTTTTTTTAAAAATATTGTGTGTAGAAAATTTGTTATGTTATGTTAAAGGATAAAATGAAAATCCTTAAAATTTAGAACATAATAAATAATATTTTAAGTTATTTATATTTATTCCACAAAATTATAAAAATTATAAAATTAAAATAAATTATAATTATAAAAAACATTATTTTTAGACTTAATATAAATAAATAAAAATTGTAAGCTAAATAATTTTTTTTGATAAACGTAAGCTAAATAATTTATTTATATTCATTGGAGAAAAAATGAACCATATTTTTAATATATATAATATAATTTATATTTAATAGGCATAATAAATTCTATAATTAACTAAATATTTGAATTTTATAATATAAATAAAAATAATTTTTTTTATGTATTTTCATATCAAATTTCAGAAAATATTTAATATATAAAACTCTTATATTTAGTT
The DNA here is from genome assembly GCA_032173675.1 of Gastrolobium villosum. Lineage (NCBI taxonomy): Eukaryota > Viridiplantae > Streptophyta > Magnoliopsida > Fabales > Fabaceae > Gastrolobium > Gastrolobium villosum. The sequence continues at coordinate 29,036 of JAVKPL010012280.1, read as the reverse complement.
AAAAATAAAATAAGATTTGAATTAAAAAATATTAAAAACTGTTGATCACATGTCAAAACATATTAAAAAATATGTGGAAGCACCGATCATGTATCAAAAAATATTGATTGCATATAAAAATATATCGGTGTTCAATATGCATTTTTTTTTCAAATTGACATGTCCGTACTTCTTAACGTGAAATAAATAGAGTATTTCGACGGTGAATTTAAATAAAAAAACTTATATCATGACTTATGTTTGACATGAAAGCCGGACTTAAAGCAGACACGAAAAATTAAAATGACATGTGTTTAGTTTTAAATGTCACTGTCACGCGAATCACCGTAATATGACCTTTTAATATAAAGATTTACTAAGTGTATATATATAGGGTTTATTATCTATATTTAATATGATCATAAAAAATTTCCTACACACAACATTTTTTAGTGATGTGAGTCATTAAAAAAAGTGCGGCACGCAAAACGAATCTCTATAACATAACACAATCATTTTTCCTACAACATAACTCTTATAAAACTCATATATATATATATGAGAAAGAATCATTTTACACCGATGTAAGTTATACTCTTAATCTTGTCCGATGATCCCACTTATATCCAAGGGCTCTATATATATATATATATATATATATATATATATATTTTATACTTAATTATATAATAAATATTTTAAATGGTGTAATTTAAAAAATAACCTGATCTAGTCTTGTGGTAATTACTATGTATATCGCCGGGTGTCAAATTTTTTAGTGATGTGAGTCATTGGATACAAGTGGATCAATGGTCATGATTGAGTGTAAAACTTCTAACTCTTACACCCGTGTAAGAATATCCTGCCCCTCTATGGGAAAGGATCATATAGGGCAGGATATTCTTAATCTTATAGAGACAATCCTCTTGTCATGTTATAGAGACAATTAGTGTGGGGTCCACCATTTTTAAAAGAAAATGCGCAAAAATTCGATATATATGTGTAGAAAACTCAACTTTTATCATCTAGTGTGAGAAATGCAAAACCCATTTTTAATACAATACTAAGCATATTTCTAGGTTAATTTATGCATTTTCCAAATACTCTATGGCATTTCTTTTACACCCATTATCGAACAAAGTATTTGTTTTTAAATTTTTTTAACTCAAATTTGTATCCCCACAACTTTTTCACCTATGTATATAGAGCATGGTTATACTTACAACCAAAATGTTTTACAACCTTTTTTCTCACCGTTAGATTAGCTCTCATCGACGGTTTACAATTTTTTGTTCTCTCTCCTCAGTTTTACCATCTCCCACGTTCTCTCTTCCTTGGGTCTCACCGGAAGAAAAAAAAAAAAAACCACCGATGTTGCAAGAGGAAGACGGTTCATTGATCATCCGACCAAAACCTATCAAGTATTGAACTAATCTAGGTAAATGTCGTAGCCTGTATCCCTTTTCTCCCCGTTCATGATTGAAAGATGGAAGTGACTTTCTTTTTCCATTCTCCCCTTCTAATAACTACACGGTATTGTTCAAGATTGTGAGTATTAGAACTAATTTATTGAATTCTGCACTTACGTGAATTCTGTAATTTGGTTGCTGGATTTAGTAAATTTTGCACTAAGGTGTAAACTTGAAATCAACTTACCTGTGTATCATATTTTTAATTTATAGAAAAAATCTCTTTATAAGTAATATGTAAAAATTTTGTAATACCCTTAAAGGAACCAAATAAGAATGTGGATTGCAATATAGTTTTCTTTGTTCCAGCTTATACGCATCCATATAATTTCTTCAAAGATTTTTTGCATTATAGTATCATTGACGCATGATTGTTGCTATGGTTGCTTTTGATTTTTATTTTATTTTTTGTTTCCACAAACTTACCCTGTTAGAGGGAGGTTTATGTAGATATTAGGTTTAGGGTATAGAGGGGAGGTAGGTGAAAAAATAGGAACATAAGAGGAGGTTTGAGTGTTTTATTCATTTTCAAGTTTTTATTGAACTTCTTCAATGATTGGTATATGACTTTGATTGTAGCTACATTTCTTTTTCTCATAACCTGACTACAATGACAAATATCTTGGTGATTGGGTACAGTTCAATAATTACATGACTATATGCATTGCCATAATTTAGGAGCTTTTATGTTCGTTAGTAGCAAACATTTCCTGGCTTATAATGTATGTTGTTTTTCCAACTGTGGCAGATACTTTCAGTTATGTTAGATGTTTGCACAAACAATCAAAAGCTACTTGAAGATCGACTTTGTAAGTAAAACTAAATTTTGTTAGATATTTCATTTGCTTATTTCTACAGTTGTCCTTTATTTTTTTTATTTTTTTGCTTTGTAAATTGAGGAAGATTATGTGGTTGCATTTAGATTAGTTCCATTGCTAGTGTTATGTATACAGGGTGACTGAAAGTACCTAACAGAGGACAAACACATTGCAGTAATGGAACAAACACTTTGAAAGTATCTAACAGAATCTAAACACAGGGTGACTGAAAGTATCTAACAGAGGACAAAGATTAGTGTTATGTATACCTTATGTTATGTATATGGTATCTGAACATACTTATGTTATGTATATGGTATCTGAACATTGCTAGTGTTATGTACCTTATGTTAGTGTTATGGCAATGTACAGATTATGTTTAGGTACATAACACTAGCATAAATATTGTATACATAGTGTTATGGCATAATCTGTTAGTGTCATCTGTTAGTGTTATTGGCATAATCTGTACTAACACTTTGCCATATTAGAAGAGACTTATGGACAAACACTTTGCCATTGAACTTCTGCACTAACATATAATTCATATTTTTTTAGGTAACTTGGCTTTGGTCTGAAGATGCTTATTAGAAGAGACTACAGAGAGCTTGTAAAAGGAAAGAACCAAGCATTTAGGATGGACTCTCTTTATGATGCTAATCTAAGAAGAATCTTGGTAGTGACAAGCAACATTAATGTCAATCAAATCCTGAAAGCATAGTGTGGTTGTAAAATTCTTCGTCTTTCCTATCTTTTTTTGTTGTTGGTAATATTAATGTCATAATTCACATACTGATTCTATGTAAGATTACAGTAATTTACACTTTTGTAAATATTGTTACCCTCCATTTGGGAGCTCAATTTTTAGAGTTGTATACAATTGATTTTTTTTAAGTAAATTTTTATGAATCAATAAAGAGTTGCCAGCTATGCGATTATGACTCAAGTTACTTCAATCTATTTATGCGAACAACTTGTCTATTCATCATGAAACTTGAGTTAAAACCTTTTACGAATCACGTGGTATGATCATGTTAGCCACAAAAGGACCGTTTGAATTACTTGCTAAAAAACACTTAGTTGGTCGCAATTTTTTTTTTAAATTTGGATGGTCAACTGATTTGTAAAACCATAGACCAAATCAACATGTTTAACCTTTTTCAATAACTATAAGTAAATATTGAGCAGTATCAATACTGATGTGATTCTAAACTCATGTCGTATTTGATGTACATTAAATGGCAAATAAGATAGTGTCACATTAAAAAACAAAAACATCCATATATGACAGTCAAGTTACATACAAAATTGCTCAAAAGATACCATATCTATGTCACAGTCAGACTCAATAATCATGTCAGTTGTCAAAAGACCCAACAATCTTTGTAGAAAAGTAATGCTAGGATTTCTCAACATTGAATGTTCTGCATTCATACATTCTCTATCATAAAAGTTAATGCTCCAACAGAATAACCGTTAAAAGAAAAAAATAGAATTTAAAAAAATATACTTATTATCTAAATTGGAACCAAAAGAAGAATGACTTTAAATTAATCAATAAACACGTAACATAATTGAAACTAAAATGAATCTAGACTTATTTCTTTGCAAGTGCGTTTATTATGTCCTCGCTTTTTACAATTGTCACAAATATTAGTATGCTTTTATGCTTCTTCAATCCCGCTACGAATCCTGCGTCCCTGTGAAGTGCCTTGTGAGTCCCTTTTCCGCCCTTTCGTTTGCGAAATATTTGGATCCTTCAAATTCATCGTAAAAGGCTCTTCGTGATGAGAACCCAACAACTGTAAATTAGAATCCTCAAGAGCACTACTCTCTTCAGATGCTGGAACTTGTTCTACAATTTTACAGAGAGAATCAATACCGTCACAAATTAATTTAAATGCTTCATTTGACTTATATGCAAGGTCATCAAGTTTGGAATATCTACAGCGTAAATGAAACTGCGAAGAAGTCTATCTCCATCTGAGGTACATTTGTCCCTCTCTAGGCTTGGTATGACATATCCTTCCTTGCTCCAACGTTGCAAAATGAAGTGTTCAGGAATCTGCTCAACATTTTCAATAAAAAAAATAGCTAGAACATGCTGACATAGGATTCCCATGAACTCAAAATAATGGCAAGAACACCTAGCTTCTCTGTTTTCCAATTTCATCTCAACTGTTGCAAAATCTTCTATGTCTTTCCTATTAAAAACTCGGTAAATAACCCAGTCACAATCATTTCCAATTTTCTCCTTAGAAAATCGTAGACTAAGAGAAATTTGTTCGCAAAACTTTAAAAAAATTGCACGGGCATACACTTTAGCAGCATGCTCCTCCAATGACATATTAAATGTCAAAAGTCTTTCTTTGTGCTTAGATTCAAAGTCTTCTTTTTTGAATGACTCGTAGCGAGCATCTATTGCTTGATTATATTTCTCCACAAATTCCCTTAAAGTTGTGCCAGATGTAACAAAACCATCAAAGAATGAATTTATACTTTCGCTACGTTGAGTAGTGTTCATACCAGCAAAGAAAGTGAAACAATTAAATATTGGTACCCAAGAAGATCTAATTGTATAAAGTACTTTTAACCACTCATTTTCAGTAAGACCATACTGAAGAAGAAAACTCTGCCATTTATCCTCAAACTCCTGAGTGCTTTTGGAGATCCAAATACAGTCATTGAGATGCCTCTTAAATGATGTGTGCTCGTGGTAGAGATGGAACAACTTCTCTGGAAATTTTCTCATAATATGCCACAAACAAAATCGGTGTTTGGTGTTTGGAAAGACTTTGTTGACAGCATTGCTAATCGCCAAGTCCTTTAAGACAAAAAAAATCCATGAGTAAGTACGCAGTCACTAATAAATAGCCATATTTAAGATGATATTCAAAACATTACAATAAAATACAATAAATTGATCATTCCTGGTCAGTAATTATGGCAACTGGATGTTTCTCATTCATTGCTCGAAGTCATTCCTCAAAAAGCCATACAAAAATATCTTCAGTTTTATCTTGTAATAAAGCACATCCGAATAAGAGGGACTACAAATGATTATTTACACCGACAAATGGTCTAAATGGCATAGAATACTTATTAGTCCTATATGTTGTGTCAAACGTGATGACATCCCCAAAAAGCTCATAGGCGTGTCTGGATCTTGCATCAATCCAAAAAAAGCTTACCATCCGATCGTCATCATCACACTTTATAGAATAAATGAAATTCGGATTCAATGATTGTTGGTTAATACAATAAAGTAGGACAGATTGTGCATCCCCAGCATCATATATTCTTTTTCTCACATTTTTCATATGATTATAACAATTTCGACTATCAAATCCTAAATCATGGCTTTTAAAGATGGTGGCCACCTTTCCAGTAGGCAAACCTGCATTATTGAATTTTTCTAGCAAACATTTTGCAGCATCGGGCATTTTTCTATGTGATCTCAAATATGGAACACTTTTCGGAGTAACCATCTCATGGTTATGGTTGTCGTAAAAATAAGTAATTCTCCACATATTTGTCTTTTTACTTTTAAAAGCCTTGAGACAAGCTTGACACCCTATACGTGATGTTGATGTCCGTCTTGATTTGGTGTCACATGTTTTTTTTCCTTGTGCATGTCCCTCTCTAGCACATGTTATAATCACATAGTTATTCTTGGATGTTCGTCCCCGAATTCCGAAACCTTTTGCCCTACCTAATGTTGTATACAATTCTACTATATCATTCCGTTCAGGAAATGTCATTCCAACCTCAATCAAAACATCATTATTCTTTGTCGTTGATAACAGAATTGCATTCGACATATTATTAGGTAAGTCTTCTTTTATTTCATCAAGTATGTCGTCTCCCATTTCATCATGTTCCATTTCATTCGACAAACCATCGTCACTGAAGTCAATATAATCTAATGGATCGGCATCCATATTAACTTCACCAAAGTAAACAAATGAACAACAACATTATTAATTAAGAAGTATTGTATTTCTTTATAGTAGAAATTTTCAATTAAGCATGAATAATAAATCAATGCTGTCAAGAGCATGTGGCCATGACATACTAAAAAATCCAACCACTAAAAAAGTAACTGAGAAGTAAATCTTGGAAAGCACTGCCATGAGTTAATAACAGAAAAATCAGCTTGATTACCTCTTCTGAAGACACTCCCATTTTATCAATATCAAAAGCTTTTTTTTTCTAATTCCCTTGATTTGTAATCAGAGATAGTCCACTTTGGCTGGGCTTTAAATATCCTCACAATTCTGTCTGAAGACACATTATGATTTTGAGCAATAAAAGAATTCAAGGAGTTCACGACATAGATAAATAGTGGTAATCATCACATTCAAGGTATAAATGCACAATTTTTTTTTTTTATGGAAAAGAAATTTCAACAACCCGGGCATGAAAATATCTATTAAACTATGACTTGAGTGTATAATGCAAAACATAACTTCAAACAAGATTTCTATGGCCTCTCCCACTCTGAAAGAAAAAGGCGGAAATAATGGAAGGGATATAGGATACATCCTAGATGCAGATGCTACCATGCTGCTCTTCAAAGCACAAACCATTAATGCTCATGATACATACATCTGATAGCATAGACGACATTATGCATGGCTGTGTATTCAATTCTTTAATGTAATTTTAATGTTGTATTTTTATGTCTAACTTGGAAGTTATAAACACCACTTGGATGCATGGTTCTCTGCATCCCTTGTGACGAGGCACTTTTAATACTCTTACACTTTTAATACTTTTAATATTCGGATATCTAAGCTTTTCGTTATTACTGATGAATGCTCGAATTTTCCATAAAAATTCTAATTGTTAGTTTTTTATATATTACCAAATGTTGAGAACTGTGCATTCAATTAATGAATTCCATTTGGTGTTATGAGGAGGATTAACATGTAATTTTATGATATGTTTTGTTTGTCAGATATCTCATATTCAATCTCTGGTTGGGCAAACAGGTAGAAGATGGGTACAGAGACATAAGAATCATATAATAATAAATTTAATGATACTCACATTAGCAAGCCAACTTCACCATCAAACTTACTCTGTAGTACAAAATGTCATTCCTGTCATACAAACATGAAGCTAAACACACAAGCACAACACATAATATAGTTTTAAGATAGGCAATAATTACTGAAACTGGACAACAAGATACATATAGTAGCATAAAATTAGGTCTAAAAACTTACTAAATCAATCATACTGATGCTCAAATGAGATGACGCGAGGAGGAAGGAGCCCCCGAAGCCCCAATCGAACCCTTTCCGTCAAAGGAAACCCAGTATCCTACATTTCGAGAATTTAAAATTTGAACGTCAATAAGTAGGAAAACATCTAATTTTATCTTTAATTTTGGAGATTTAGAAAATAAAATACAAAAGAAAAAAAGTTGAGAATGGATGATGAATTGATACCTCTTCCGTTGTTAGGTTTTGGTCGGATGATCAATGAACCGTCTTCCTCTTGCATCAGTGGTTTTTTTTTTTCTTCTTCCGGTGAGACCCAAGGAAGAGCGAACGTGGGAGATGGTAAAACTGAGGAGAGAGAATGAAAAATTGTAAACCGTCGATGAGAGCTAATCTAACGGTGAGAAAAAAGGTTGTAAAACATTTTGGTTGTAAGTATAACCATGCTCATGTATATGTTATTATCTTTTAGTTGCGCAAAATACTGTATTGGCTCTACTGATGCATAGACACGTTTTTTTTTGAGAAAAATTGTGTGTGACACGCGTTTCCTATACGCGTTTGATAAGTGATTAATATTTTAAGACACGTTGACTATCTCAATATGTATTTTGACCGTATTCGACACGGTCAAATTAAATGACAAAAATATAAAAAAAATTGATTTTTTATAAAATTAAAATAATTCTAAAGGGATTTTTATCGCAAGAAAGAAACCTTAGACTGAGATTGCAGCTATGAATGAAATTTGAAAAATCACACGAACCCTAGCTATTGATGATGAACGGGATTGGATTCAATGGTTAGTTTCAGGGAACAAAATGATTGAATTAAAAACCCAATTTTTTGTGTGAGAATTTTGAACACAATGGTTTTGGTTTCTCTCTCTAAATTTGTTTGTAATTTCTCTATTTTTTTCTACTAGTTAGGGAGATGAATAGATGATAAACCCCTAAGAGGCATTTTGTCTTGTTGAGTGGAGGGCCTTTGTCGACCGTTCAATCTAGAATGACGAGGATAGATGATATGGACTAAATGGATGGCTAAAATTGTGGATTTCTGTGTGAGTGTGTTTGGTACATGGTATCTCAAAATTTTGTTAGGTATTTGAAAGTGGGTAAGTTGTTTGTCCACGTTTGGTACATGTGATCCAAAATTTTGCCTACGTAAGCAATTTGCCCTAGCAATTGAGCTTTGTATGCAAAATTGAACAAAAAACACTCTAAAATCCTACTTCATTGGTGGTATTCGACGGAACCACATAAGTGAAAAATGGGTAAAAAGGGAGTTACCAAAACTAACCTTAGTAACCTACTAGTGCCAAAGTGAGAAAAGAGAACAGTAAATCCACTTTTAGACATCCACGGAGGTGCTTGTTTTTTCCGGTGCTGGGTTTCATTTTCAGATCTGCACCAAGGTCGATCAAATTGGGTTTCACAGCAACTTCACTCTGGTTTTTGCATGCTTATGTACTCAAAGATCTACTTGCTTTTCTTTTATTTCAGAAAAATCATCGAGAACAAGAAACCCGTCTTCAGACTTGGAAAATGTAGAGCTAAATTAAAATATTGTAAAGGGTTATTTTGTAATTTCAACCTGGTTTTCCATCAATATTTTATCTTCGACTAAACTTAGCTTCAGAGAATTTCACTCAATTTATGCGGTAATATTTTGGGCTTTTTTTACCCTTTTACCCTTTATTAATTAATTAATAATTATTTTACCCCTCATTCGAAACTATCTACCAATCTATCTCTCTTTAATCGATTAACTTGAAAATTTAATCGATTAAATGGTCAAAACTAATAAAAAAGTTGACTTGAAGATTTAATCGATTAAATCTTCAACTTCGAAGTATGTATAACACATAGTTCATATAACTAACTCACTTGCATAGATAACTCCCTAGTTGGTGAGAGAACAAGTGCAAGTGGATACACTTTATGCACCCCGCGAGGTGGCCTTTGCACGGGTTGGCCCCTCATAATTCCACACTTGATTGGAAAACAGAAAGCAGTTGTCTTTCCAGAACCAATCTGCACACAAGCCATCAAGTCCCTTCCAGCAAGGGAAATAGCCGTATGGCATGCCGTTGAACAGGTGTTGCCTTCACATATTTGCACCGTTTTATATTCAAATTAAGTGCTTCCCCCAAGTCAATCTCTGCAAATGCATCAAAATCAATTATAGTATTCTCCTGCTCACTTAATGCCTCTTCTGCATTATCCTGGTCTCCAAAAGGATTAACTTCACGGTCCCTTCCACGATCCCAACCACCACCACCACCAGTAATAAACTCTCCCTTACATTACATCCTGCCAAACTAGTAACAAACTAACAGTGTTGTTGTTATATGATTAATTTTTAAGTCTTCGCTGTCACATTTTCCAGGCAAGATGGATTCCCGCGTACATGTGGCTCGCAATTATAACAATAATAAAATTAGTGGTCGTTATTGTCAACAGGAACGAAGTTGAAGATTTAATCGACTACAAAAGAGATTTAATCGATTAAATATTCAAGTCAATTTTTTTGCCAGTTTTCATCATTTAATCGATTAAATCTTCAAGTTAATCGATTAAAGAGGGGCAAATTGGTAGATAGTTTCAAATAAGGGGCAAAATGATTATTAATTAATTAATGAAGGGTAAAAGGGTCAAAAAGCCTAATATTTTGCCCTACCAAACATCTTTTTTTAACTTTCCTACCTAACTCTCTTTTCTTGTAGATTCCTGATAATTATATTTTCCTGATTAAAATTTTTTTCACATATACCAAAAGTCCCATGTATGCATTTTTGTCAAAAACTAGTGTAAAAACTTACGTTTTTACATGTGTGTTAAAACGCAAGTAAAAACGGTCCTTGGTAAAAACTAGTAAAAAGCCGTGTAAAAGCGTAAAAATGGTAAAAACTTAAGTTTTTACTTAAAACAGAAAAATTAAAAAAAATATTCCAAAAAAAAAATTTAAAAAACCCAATTTTCGTTTTCCCCAAATCATGTGCATAGTATCTTGATATCTTCTTGTTTGGATATATGTCTTTTATAATTATTCTTATAAAGCTGCAATTCTATTGTAAGTTATGCTACGAGAATCGTTTTGTGTTTTTAGATCATTGTGTGCATTGAAAGAAATGAAATTATATCCTAATGAGCGATGGTCCAAAATCTGCAGAGCGTATAAAGCAGTTAGATCAGACTGGTTATCCACTATTTGTTAGTTGTCACTGTATATAATTTTGATATTTGGTTATCAAAAATAATTTTTCTTTCTGGATAGATAAGTGACTTAACACACATGTTCATTATGTAATTTTTTTTGGGTTATATTTATCCCATGGTTATGCAAAAAGAGAGTAACTTCTATTTTTTCTCTCTCCTCTTACATGTGGGTCCCACTTATACTTTTGTTTCTACTACATAAAATAATTTTTTTCCTACAACAAAAGAAAATTATTTCCCTATTTTTTTTTTTTTACATGCATATATATAATTTTGTATATTATCTTAAATAATAGAAAATAAAATTTTTATGTTTCGTGTCATTTCAATTTTACATTTCTATCATCCCTTTCCAATTTCTACGTAAAAACTTTGGGTTTCACAACATTGCTAATATGCAAGTCTGAAGCCGATGGTGGAAAAAATAATGATTCCTGACGTTTACATTTGTTTTTGGGTATATATGGAGGGCATTAAGCCCAAACAAAAACAAAAGACCATTAACTAAGAGTATCTGGTAGCCTATATTCAGCTTGCACCATCGTAGGTCGATATGCATGATATTTGAAGTGTTCTTATTTTCAATTTAATATTTATTAGTTACATGATTTTTTTTTATATGCTGATATATATATTAAGCGTTTTATAAGAGTTATGTTGTAGAAAAAGTGATTGTGTTATTTTATGATTCATTTTGCGTGTCAATACCAAAATAACGTTTTTACTATGGGCCCCACAAAATGTTGTGAGTGTAGGAAAATTTTTATAATCATGTTAAATGATAGATGATAAACCCATATATTAAATATAAATTATATTATATACATTAAAAATATTATTTAATATTAAAATATGTCATAATGTGTCAAAATTTATTATTATTTAGAATTAACGTATCATCGTGTTCCGTATCTCGTGTCGGTGCAACATAGATTGGTACCAAGGCTATCTTTCTTTAAAGGGAAATTTTGTTTAGTTTCCGCGTAGACATTCATTTCTCTTCTTTTTTGTATTAATGAAATAAATTTCTCTTCTTCTTTTTAGTATTAATAAAATAATAAGTAAATAAAATTATTGGGAATTGCAACTATTGGATTACAACTAATGTTGTCAAAGTCGAATTTTTATGTAACTATAAAAGACATTAGTTCAAAAACACAAAGAATTTAACAATTCTTATAACCAAGTTCTAAGACATCAAAAGAAGAAGATATTGTGCATTTTGATTTGGGAAAATGGAAATGAACATTTAAAATAAAAATAAAAAATAAAATAAAATTGGGTCATGACTCATGGGTCAAAAGTTGACATGATTCAATTTTTTGTTTAAATAAAAACGTAAAAATTTGTACTTTTACATGACGTTTTTATCAATTTTTATTTATATTTTAACATGTATCACTTCATCTAAAAAAATTAAATTTTTACGTTTACAACTGCTCACAATAACTGGAGGGAAGCAATGGATAGGATCGGGACATTTTGGACAAAAAATTAATAAAAAATTATTTAATTTCACTCACTCACGTGTGACCGAACTGAGCCGGCTAGACGGACCAGAGCCCACCTACTTCCTCTTTCCTCCACAAAAATGGAATGTCCTCAAAGGGCAAACTAAAGAGGTATTGTGGACGTTTATAAACCTTCCACTTATCATTACTTATCCAATATGGGATTTCTCATCACACCCCCTTTCGCCTTCCCTTTTATTCAACTCACTTCTTATTCATAACCCATAAGATTTAAACACAAAGTCCAACAATCATAAGTATGACAGCATCTTATAACTTTTAAGTATGTTAATTACATTTTTTATAAGCAATTCCATGCTTCTTGATTATAGGTATTGGAAAATGAAAAGGGATATTCTTACACAAAATTTTCCACTACTAACTTACTACCTATCTAATCACCATTAGATCAACATTTTCTCTCTCTTCAAAAACTTTTTAAAATTCTCTCTCTTTGATCCAATGATGATTAGATTGATAGCAAGTTGGTAGTGGAAAATTTTGGTAATAAAAATATCCTCCCTCTTGGAAAATAACCAGTTTTTTAACTTTCCAAGAATTTCTTTTAGCATGTACAGAGTCATAAAATGACTATGTGGAGACTTCATCTTGATGTTTTTTCTCCCATGCACACAATATCTCGTTGGTATATGCAATTCTTATTGTTATCTAATATTAAGTAGAGAAGAACCCATATATCTAGGTGACCTACATAACACTAATACTAGAATATGGAGGTCACTCAAGCTAGGTGTTGAAAAAGGCAATGATCTTACCTAATATTGGTAGAATTATACCCCATTGCATGGAAGTGCAAGCTAGTTTCAGGAACTAACACATTGAGGGGAACACTTATTTTTATTTAAAAAAAGAAATTGGACTCAAATTCGAAAATGAATATGAATTCACCGAGCGACAAACAAATATATGAGATATACGGATAGCAATTAGATTGTTTGTGCAATAAGTGCTGACTGATAGCTTTGACTGTCTAGCATGCATATATATTCATTGGTTGATCTAAATATATATGCATATCAGGAAACGCTTAGAGGACATGCGGCTCCTTCCTTCCCAAGGTCAAGGTGCTGTCTGCCCTTTAGGGTCTGACTATACTTAATGCATATCTTTATTGAGTATCAACCATCAGTTGCCTGCTCAAAAAATTGCTTGTTAGGTGGTTGCATGTCAACATACAACACACGCCCATGTAATATCTGCAAAAAAGATAGTTGATTCATTTACTGGATTTTTGGATTTCATTTAAAAAGAAAAAGAAAAAGAAAAAGTAAGCAAATTCTGGCCTTTCTATTCATGCTCATCTGTGCCTTACGGGCTTCTTCCTCCTTAGAAAAAGTCACATATCCAAAACCTTTAGGTCTATTCTTGGCTTTATTCAGTATTATGTCAGCTGGAAAAGTGAAATAGTGGATGCATGAGAATTTTAATCCGGAAGGTTTTAGGCTTGTAATGACAATAGAGGCACATACCTTTCAAGACCCTGCCGTATTGAGAAAAAGCTTCGGCTAATTTGTCTTCTGTAGTAGAAAATGCTAAACCTGCATCAAAATTTATAGGTCATGGCAATAACAAGACTGTGTTAAAGTTTGGATGCTTATTTGCAGAGGCAATTCTTGGATTTCAGGGAAAGAAACTCTCTCTCTTCTTGCTCCCTGCAAAAGTCATGGAAAGTTTCAGGCATTTTTTACATGTTTTTTCAATGATTTACACGAGTTCTGCGAGGAAATATTTTTTGTTGGAGCCGCTCAAATCTTAGGGTTTCAATCTCAGTTTAGTGTTCTACTCTTTTCCTTTTTTGGATTTTCTCATATGATTTTTTGCAAACTATATTGCAATTATTTTCAAGACTCTCTGTGGCTGACAACCTCTTCACGGTGAGAGTTCCACCATGCATACGTTCCTTTCACAATCTCATACACTTCAACTTCTCAGGAAACCATTTCCTTGAAGGTTCTCTATCATTGAACCGGATGTTTGAACAATCAGCATAGATACTGTCCCCAAAAGATACACCTTTGCTGAGAGTTCAATTGATAAAAGAAACATTTCTTTTGCACCTGCTCCCTCATATCACAATAATCACTCTGCTGTTGGTGCAACTCCTGCTCCAGCAGCTGCAGTTCACCGCCACAAGTCAAGCAAGAGGAAAGTAGTTGGACGAATTCTTGGGTTTGTGGCTAAGGCACTCGTTGGGGCCATATCCGGGTTAATATTCCTTTGTTGTTCAAGGCAGGAGGAAAGAACTCAGACCGTGCAATTTATAGACCCTTCGTCCAAAGAGGAAAAAAATTGGCTATCTTGGAGAAAGAAAATGAGCTGGCTTCATTAAGAATCATTGGAAGGGGAAGGTGTGGAGAAGTTTACGAGGCTCAATTATCCGGAAGGAATGGCAAAATGATTGCCATAAAGAAGATTATCCACCTTCCGGAGGATGCAACAGAGTTGGCTGAAGAAGATAGTAAGCTGTTGCATAAGAAAATGCACCAAATTCAATCCCAGATTAAAACAGTTGGTCAAATTCAACCCCCGCAACCTTCTGTCTCTGCTGGTCTACGTGTCTAGGCCTGATTGTCATTACCTTGTCTATGAATTCATGGAGAATGGAAGTTCACAGGATGTGTTTAATAGAGTTCAAATGGGTGAAAGAGAAATTGAATTGGTTGACAAGGCACAAAATTGCACTTGGTGTAGCAACTGACCTTGAATACCTACACATGGACCACACTCAGGTATAATTCATAGAGACCTCAAGCCCGCAAACATTCTTCTTGATGATGATATGGAAACTTGAATTGCAGAGTTTGGTATTGCAAAGGCTCAAACACGCACCACAACTTTCAATGTAGCTGACACGATGGGATACACAGCACCAATGACCAAAGCATCACCAGATACTCAAATTCAGTGAAAAGTGTGACATATACAACTTTGGGGTTCTGCTTGGCCCGGATTTTTTTTAAGCTTAGTAGCTAATTCGAAGTTGTAAGGTTTTAGATTTTTTTATTTTTTTTTATAACACACGAGGCTGAATAATGTTAAGGACATAAGTAACTTCTACTAAACTCATTGGCGTATAGATGCAGTGGGTATCATTTAGCTGTTCCTACCTCAGGCTGAATAATGTTTCACTGAGTAAGAAGAAATCATTGTAAGAATTAATATATTCATAGACAACAGTAAATGAAAGCATGAGAACCAACTGGCCAACATCAGAATCATAGCCTTTGCTTGTTGTGTTTATGAATGAAGTAAAATGCCAGAATTTTTTATAATCATAAACATCTTCCCTTTTCCGTGGAAATTCTTTTCTTTTCCCCCTTGGATTTCTTATCCTCCTGTTTTGCACTTCCCCTATCTGACTCTCTTATTAAATTCTTCTTCTAACCAAAATTTAATTTAACCAAATGCCAGAGAGATTGTGCAAACCAAATGTTCAATTAATCCATGCTTAATTTGATTCATATGCTAAAGCTAATTGCACAGGATAGCACTCAGTTTGGAAGTTTTAAAAATGTAATCATGTTCTTCGTATCTCATAATCGAAACAATTGAAGATAATGACTCAAAACCTGACACCAGAGAAAAACGTGAGACAGCAGATAAAGGAAGGGGGAAGTGTACCTTTAACAAAAACCTTGCAAGTCATTCTTCGAAGGAAGAGAAGTTGAGAAAGAGAAGCATGTGATTTTGAGCGACGGAAAATTTCTAGCAGAGATGCCATGTGAAGTTGGGGAATGGTCGAATGGAGCATAGTTACTCGACTAATTTACAAAGCAAAGAAATTTATATGCCCTAATTTGGGAAAATCCATTAACTGACATTTTTAATTTGTTTATGATAAATAAGGCCTATAATCTAATAAATAAGGAGAGGAGAGGATAAGGTACATTTGCAAACAAAACGGCCTAATTGTAATTGTCTTTTTCGGTAGTTCTGATTGCAATTTTACGGGAGAGTAAGGAAGCTGTCACGTTTTGACAAAAAAAAAAAAATTATCAGAGTGCCATGTCAATAGTAAGTTTTGCCAAAATGCCATGCGGCATAATTCGCTATACAGTGTAGCGAATTATACATGCAAGTAATTCGCTACACAGTGTGGCGAAATATGTCACGTCAGAACTAAAAATGTCATATGTCAAATTTTGACATTTTGGCATAATTCGCTACCTTAGGTAGCGAATTTCTGAAAAGTTGACACGTGACATTTTTGGTTCTGACATGGCATATTTCGCCACATTGTGTAGTGAATTATTTGCATGCATAATTCGCTACAGTTGCGAATTGTGCCGCGGGACATTTTGGCAAAATTTACTATTGGCGTGACAGTCTGGTAAATTTTTTGTTTAAACGTGACAAAATAGTCACTTTCCCCAATTTTATCTCAAGATCAAAGCAATCTTTACGGCCGTTTGGTACGCGGGTTATTGAGGATTTCCGAAAACTTGAATTTTTCTAATTTTTAATTTTGAGATATAATCATAAACTGAATGTAAAAATTATATTTTTGAAAATTGAGATTCTTGATAAAAAAAATTTCTCCGCCCCCCCCCCCCCCCCCTTAAAATGCTTCGCATGAAGGTTTATACTGTAACATGTTATGTTTTAATTAAGTGGATATATTTCCAAAAAAGAATTAAGTGGATATATTTCCAAAAAAAATTAAGTGGATATATTATTATAACTGGAATTAACGCTATTGGTTTTTGGCTACTGATATGTGTAGAAAAGCCTGGTGGATGTTAAAATTTCATATGACCAATCAAACGAGGATACATTAGTTAACATACAGGAGCTAAGTAAGTAACAAGGGGTAAAAGTATCTGTCCGATCTCCCAAGTATCATTTTGAGAGAGATTTAAAATCTTAATCGGTTAATCATGAACCCACTCCGTAGAAGTACCTTCTGTAAAGGATATTTGTGGTTTATCTAAAAAATAAAAGATTACATGACCTACTCATGTGAGATTTTTATGCCTATCTCTCTCTTCATCTGCATTCAATAAGTAAGATTTAATTATCAATAACAAAGAAAGAGATAAATATAAAAATTTCTCATATAATTAAGATATATAAAATTTTAACATGAAGGATGTATTTCCACAATCTCTGTATCAATATATAACGTCCTAACTCCTAATTGTCATTCCATGGTCACATTATTACATGAAGTAATTTTTGGGTCTCACGCTCACCTTTATTTTTTTGGTAAGTAGTTCTAATATGATGTTATATAATTAGAATTACATGAGTTCAAAGAAACTTGGAATATGCGCGCAGTTGGTGACTTGGTGTTGCTTCTTGAATGTTTGAACTTTTTTAGATTTAAAGAAAGAAGGGGAGGACGTTTCTAGTTTTAAATTTTAGTTGGGACATTATTCTAGAAACAATAAGGAGGTGTTAATTTTTTTAAATTTTTATATGTCGACTCTAATTATTTTTAAAAAAATTCTTTCAGCCGATTATAAAATTAATTCCGAATCAAGACTAGTTACAATTAAAGCTTCTCATTTTTTTAATTATGTATTTGGTGGAAATCAAATTTAAATTATCTCCCCATTTTACTTAACCTATGTTACCAACTAAACTACATTTTTTTTAAGGTTTGAATTCATTAATCAACATTATGCAGGTTCAAAGCTACTAGTTTGGATATGGGCCATCATCGGAAGGGGTAGGGGGAAAAAACATCATCAACTTAACTACAGAGGAATCAGGAATAGAGAAATGAAGAAGCTTAATTTATGCCTAAAAAAAAAGTTTTATAATTCTCATGTTAAAGGAAAATTGAGATATAATATTGTAGAAATAAAAAATATGTGAGACCCATGTGTTAGAAAAATGATATGTAGGACTCATGTCAGCACGGAAATGGAAGGGTGTGTAGGAAAATTATAATTCACATGTTGAATGAGAATTATAAAATCAAAAAAAAAAAAATATGGGCCATTACTTACCCATTCCATTTAAGTTATAACGGAATAAAATAAATAAATTTATTTATTTTTACTGGTTCTTCAAGAAATTTTATTAATTTGATTCGAGCTCTATTGCATCCACATAAAGGCGGATTTTCAAGGATTTAAATTTGAAACCTTTTGATTAGGCAAAATAAATTCTTTAACACTTCAACCAATGGAAACTAATATTATTATTTTTTTATCGTGTATAATTACTATTTGGTTCAAATTTTTTTTCATTTTTTGTATTTTAATGACATGTAAATTTGTTGAGTAAATTAACGTAACAAGATGTTTTATTTGGTGAAAAAATGTGAAAACTAAACTGTAAGAGACTTAGCTATAAAATAAGTTAGATCAGTTACTCACATCTTAAGTAAGATCAGTTACTCACATTCTACAAATGTGTTATATTGCAAGTTTTGATCCTTTCCTAACATTAACAACAAGAAAGGCAGAAAGCCCCTTGATCAAACAATTCGGGGGCAATACCGTCAACCTGACACCACATGATGAGAATTTAAAATCGAATTTTAAAATTTTCACACACGAATTATTGAATATAACACAGCAATTACAACAGCTGTATCAGTAGAGCAGTAGCTAACTGAATGTCGTTAGTTAGTTTGTAGTCAGTTAGTTTTAGTCTGTTAGTATTTTTCCCGCCTTTATAGTTATTGTTAGTAAATTGTTACTTCTTGATCACATCTTGTATAGCTGGTTACTATAAATACCATTTTGTACTCACTTCATAATCAATTCAACTTTTCAACTTTTATCAATTCTTAATATGATATCAGAGCAATAATTGCTCTGGTATCCAAATCCTTTCGATTTTTTTAAACATGGCAGATCCTAATTCCTCCTCCAATCCTTATTACCTTCATCCCAATGAAAGTCCATCATTGGTATTGGTAACTTCACTGATGAATTGAAGAAATTTTCATACTTGGCAGAGATCTATGCGCATGGCATTGTTCTCCAAGAACAAGACCGGGTTTGTTGATGGAACAATCATCAAACCGAATGCAAATGTTCCTCTCCTTGGAAATTGGGAAAGATGCAACACAATGGTAGTTTCTTGGTTATACAGATCAATCACAGAGTCGATTGCTCAATCAGTTGTATGGATGGACAAGGCAAGCGACGTATGGAAGAATCTTGAAGACAGATTTGCACAAACAAACATTTTCATAATTTCAGACCTCCAAGATGAAATCTTCAAGATTCATCAAGGAGATAGATCTGTTTCTGATTACTTTACCCAGCTGAAGATTCTCTGGGATGAATTTGAAAGCTTACAACCAGTATTACCTACATGTACATGTAATGCAGCAACACAGATCAAAAATTCGTATGAAAGGGACTGCGTTATACGATTCTTGAAGGGTTTAAATGATCAATTCGAACATGTACGAGCTCAGGTGATGATTCTTGATCCTTTACCTCCTATGACCAAAGTATTCTCTCTCATTGTTCAACAGGAAAGAAGATTGAAACTTGGCACTTCTGCAATCAATGAACCACAATCCTTCATCAATCTTTCTGAGCAACAGAAACCAAACAATCAGTTTCATGGAAGACCTTCACATCAGCAATTTCGTCCTAACTTTGGGCAGCAATTCCGTCCTAGCTTTGGAAGAGGACGTGGCAATAAATTCTGCACATACTGTAAGAGAACCAATCACACGATTGAGACATGTTATCTCAAACATGGTTTCCCTCCTGGTTATAAATCCACAGATCTTCACACTGCAAATTGTACTTCTCAAGAATTCGATGAAGAATTTCAAGATGCAGTGTCAAGGACTTCACATCAAGATGCAGTTATTTGCAAACAAAACCTTGATGATGTACCAACCTTCTCAAAGGAGCAATACCAAGAACTACTAGAACTTCTTCAACATTCAAAGAAAAGTCATTCAACCAATATAGTGCAAACTTCTGCATTCAATGTTGGTAATACACATTCTGGTATCAATCCAATTTGATGGATCTTAGATACTGGAGCCACACACCACATCACACACATAGCTTCTAAATTTTCACAGATTCAAACCATAAAACCTATCCACATTACCTTGCCTAATGGTACCCGAATTACCACTACCACCTCTGGCACTATTTTTTTATCAGATTCCATTGTTCTGAAAAATGTTTTATTTGTGCCTTCTTTTCATGTAAATTTGATTTCTATCACTAAACTCTTACAAGATATTCATTGTTATATTGTCTTTCATGATATGACTTGCTTCATTAAACAGATTACAACCAACCAGACGATTGGTTCAGCTAAGCAAATTGATGGTTTGTACATTCTACAAGTGACACATAAAGATCCTGCTAAAACAAAGTGTTGTAACAAAGTCTCAACTGATTCTTCAAACAAATGGCACCAAAGACTTGGACATCCATCTCAAACAGTTATGAAAACTATGTCCCAGCTTTTCCCTTATATTTCTTGTAATAATTCTGATCCTTGTGACATATGTCATATTTCTAAACAAAGGAAATTACCATACTTTGTCAGTACAACACATACAACTGCTTCTTTTCAATTAATACATACAGATATTTGGGGCCCCTTTTCTTCCATTTCTTTACATGGTCATCGATATTTCTTAACTATCATTGATGATTACACAAAATTTACATGGATTGTTCTTCTAAAGAACAAAACAGAAGCACGTACAAACTTAAAATACTTTATTGCTTATGTTGAAAATCAGTTCCAATCATCGATATTTCCTTTGCTTATTACAAAGGAAATTACCATACTTTGTTAGTACAACACATACAACTGCTTCTTTTCAATTAATATATACAGATATTTGGGGCCCCTTTTCTTCCATTTCTTTACATGGTCATCGATATTTCTTAACTATCGTTGATGATTACACAAAATTTACATGGATTGTCCTTCTAAAGAACAAAACAGAAGCACGTACAAACTTAAAATACTTTATTGCTTATGTTAAAAATCAGTTCCAATCATCTGTCAAAACCATAAGAAGTGATAATGGAGTAGAATTCATTATGCATGATTATTATAGCTCTAAAGGCATTGAACATCAAAGATCTTGTGTAGAATCACCTCAACAAAATGGAGTTGCAGAACGAAAACACCAACATATCCTCAATGTAGCTCGATCTTTGTTCTTTCAAGCCAATTTACCCAAGAGTTTATGGTGTTATGCAATATCTCATGCGGTTCACCTTATAAATCGATTATGTACTCCCAATCTCCAAACTAAAACACCATACGAGCTGCTACACAAAGAACCTCCTAACCTTGCACATTTAAAAATTTTTGGCTGCCTTGCTTATGCAACTACTCTTCAAAATCACAGAACAAAATTTGATCCTAGAGCCCAGAAAATTGTTTTCCTTGGCTTCAAGCAAGGAACCAAGGGTTACATTCTGTTTAATCTCTCAAACCGCAACATAATAATATCAAGAAATGTGATTTTCTATGAAAGTTCCTTTCCTTTTATACATACAACTTCTCCAATTCCAAACAATACTGTCATTATAGAACAAATTCCTACATATGATAGTCATACTTCCTCAATTACAAATCAAATGGTTATTCCTATTATCCCCCACAACCATACACCAACAGAAAACTCTCCAGATATTCTCCCAATTCAAAACATTCAATTTCTTCTGACACCAATGCAGTCTCAGGTTATTCTTCTTCTACTCCTTTTCCTCTTTCTAATGTCTTATCTTATAACAAATGTTCTTCTATCTATAAGAACTTTTGTTTGAATGCTTCATCTCTCACTGAACCTCATTCCTATTCCCAAGCTTCTAAATATGAATGTTGGAGAAAAGCCATGGCTGATGAGATAACAGCTCTTGAACAAAATCACACATGATCTGTTGTTGATCTTCCTTCAAACACTATACCCATTGGTTGCAAATGGGTTTATAAGATCAAACACAAAGCAGATGGGACCATCGAACGATATAAAGCAAGATTAGTAGCAAAAGGATACAATCAGGTTGAGGGCATTGATTATCTTGATACATTCTCTCCAGTTGTTAAAATCACAACAGTAAGAATCATCCTCTCCATTGCCACTGCGAAAGGATGGATACTTGAGCAACTAGATGTAAATAATGTTTTTTTACATGGAGATCTACATGAGGATGTATACATGATGCTTCCTCCCGGTACCAATTCTGCCAAACCAAACCAAGTTTGCAAGCTCCAACGATCATTGTATGGCCTTAAACAGGCTAGTAGGCAATGGAATGCAAAACTCACTACTTCTCTTTCATCTCTTGGATATGTTCAATCTGATGCTGATCATTCCTTGATGGTAAGAAATCATGGTACTTCCTTTACAGCTTTACTCATCTATGTCGATGATATTTTTCTTACAGGCAATGATGCTATTGAGATTAAACGGGTTAAAAGTCACTTGGATAATCTTTTCAAGATTAAGGATCTGGGTCCCCTTCGATTTTTTCTGGGACTTGAAGTGGCTCGTTCCAAGTCTGGTCTGATTATTAATCAGCGAAAGTATGCTCTTGAATTACTTCCTGATGCTGGTCTTCTTGCTGCAAAGCCAGCCACGACTCCAATGGATTCATCTCTCAAGCTTCAGAAAGAACAGGGTACTGCTTTACTTGATGCTGCTCCTTACAGAAAGCTTGTTGGTCGGTTATTGTACCTCACCACCACAAGGCCTGATATTTCATTCCCAGTGCAACAGCTCAGCCAATTCATGGCTCATCCAATGGACATCCATCACAAAGCTGCACTTCGAGTTCTACGCTACATCAAAGGCTCTCCTAGTAAGGGATTATTCTTCCCTTCTAGTAATGACCTGTGTCCTTCTGCATTTTCTGATTCAGACTCGACTTCTTGCATTGATACCAGACGTTCCACATCTGGTTTTTGTATCTTCCTCGGACCAGCTCTAGTCTCATGGAAATCCAAGAAGCAAAACACAATATCACGCAGTTCTTCTGAAGCTGAGTATCGAATTCTTGCGAGTTTAGTATGTGAACTCCAATGGATATCTTTTCTATTTAGAGATCTTTACATGCCTTTGTCCCAACCCATATCTGTGTTTTGTGACAATAATTCAGCCATTTACTTGGCAGATAATCCTGCCTTTCATGAAAGGAGCAAACACATTGATATTGATTGCCACATTGTCAGGGAAAAGGTCACTCAAGGTCTTGTACATCTCCTTCCTATTCGTTCTGCAGCACAGCTAGCTGACTTGTTAACTAAGGCTCTACATCGAACTCAATTTCACCTTCTCTTAGACAAGTTGGGATTGAAGGATATTCACCTCCTAACTTGAGGGGGGCTATTGAATATAACGCAGCAATCACAACAGCTGTATCAGTAGAGCAGTAGCTAACTGAATGTCATTAGTTAGTTTGTAGTCAGTTAGTTTTAGTCTGTTAGTATTTGACATGATACGAATAACTCGCAAATTCATAGTGTATCGTTTATTATGTATGTTGACACGATATGACATGACACAAATAACCTATCAACTTAAAACTATATTAATTATGAGTTTTATAAGAGTAATGTTGTAGGAAAAGTGATTGTGTAATGTTATAGAGATTCGTTTTGTGTGCCTTAATTTTTATTTATTTTTTTGTTTTAAAAAGTGTAGGCCCCACAAAATATTATGTGTGTAGGAAATTTTATTTTGTCATGTTAAATGACAATATATATTAATTATTATGCGGGTCAACATGATACAATAAGGTACGAATAACCTGTTTATGACCCAACCCAAATAACCTGAGGAAGATTAATGCGGTTTATTTCCAAATTCGCGGGTTGACACATCACACAACACGAGTTTTTGCATTCAATTTTTATCAACCCAAACTCGACACAAATTTAAGAACGAGTCGAACTTTTGTTGGTCTTCTTCTCACGTGGTTAAAGCATCTTAAGTACAGTTTTACTTCTTCTTTCTTTCTTTTTTTCAATAGGTTCCACTTCTTTTTCATTAATATATTCATTCCTTATTTTATGATCTTGACATTAAAAAATATAATAATTGAGACTGAAGACTGAAGTTTCCAAATACTAAATAAATACAATAAAATTGAAGATTATCATCATTTAGAATGACAGAACTGCAAGGATTTGATAATAACAATAATAATAAGGTTTCGGAATTTATTTATATCAAATCACATTACATGAACAAAGGAATAGAGAAGCTCAGGCAATGGTCGTAAAATTACAATGGATTATGAGGAAGTGCAAGTGCTTCTCGAATTGGCTTTGTGCCGTGAAGCATCAAAACATAAATGACACGTGTGAGACCTAGAACAAAAATAAATAAATAAGGAAGATATTGCTCCCCAAAAAAAAGGGTTCTAGGCTCTATGGCGTCTGGGTTGCCGTTTCTAGCTTTGCTCTGAGGTCTTTCCTTAATATCTTCCCTGCTGGAGACTTCGGAATTGCATGAACAAAGTAAACTTTGTGCAGTCTTTTATAGAACACTACCTGTTCACAACAAATACCACATACAATTCAATTAATTAAAAGCCTCTTCAACATGAAATTTCCTTTAAATTTATGGGTTTTATAATTCTCATTCAACATGAGAATTACAATTTTCCTACACACCCTTTGATTTCCGTGTTGACAAGGGTCCTACATATAATTTTTTCTAACACATAGATTCCACATGCTTTCTATCTCTACAACATAAGATTTCAACTCTCATTCAACATGAGAATTATAAAACCTAAATTTATATAGCTTTTAAATTTGCCAATGTAAGTAAGTTGATGTTTTTATGTATTTGACCGATATGAATGGAGTTAATTCTTTTGATATTTTCATTTTAGTCAAATTACATGTAAGCTAAAATAGAATCAAATCGCATGATAAAAGTATGGAGAAGGATCCATTTACATTTTTTTTTTTACAAATTACACTAAGTATGACCGGTCACACTCTTAATTAGTGTATAACCAGTCAGATATAATATAGTTTATAAAAATTTATAAATAAAAAATTTATAAATATAACTTTCCCCTAAAAGTACGGTGTGTGGATTTATATACCTGTTTAGCTATGAACTCCTTTACGGTCTCTTCAGTTAGATCAAAGCCATTTGACCTCACCACGAAAGCAACAGGAACTTCACCAGCAGCAGCATCCTTTTGTCTGTTAATTAACATATTACAAATCAATTAATAACATTATTAATCAATAGTTATGATTTGTATCACTATCTCGCTCTGCTTTATATGCATAGTAAACCATCAAGATTCAAATTAAGATGCTTACGGGACAACAGCTGCGTCTGCAATGGAGGGGTGGCTTACAAGAAGCCCTTCAAGTTCTGCTGGAGGCACCTAGCAAAACATATGAATAAACATTATTGGTTGTTCCCATTTTTATTTTTATTTTCTCTATAAAATTTTATTTTGCAAATTAAAAAAGAATACATGTATACCTGGAAGCCTTTAAATTTGATGAGTTCCTTCACCCTGTCAACGATGAAAATTTCATCATCATCATCTATATAGCCAACATCACCTGTATGAAGCCAACCCTCTGCATCGATAGTCGTTGCTGTAGCCTTCTCATCGTTCAGATATCCTGAAATATTTAAACGTATGATATAAGTTTATAGGTAGTCAACATAAAATTTGTCAAGAACAAGAATTAGAACCAAAACATCATCACCAGATTATTTACAATTAAAATAACAAATTGAATTTATGAATCCGTGTTCTTCTTTTTCCTAAAGATTTGATTTATTGCAAGCACACTATGTTTATCAATAGGGTTTTATTAATGTTATGTTACATGATTTAAGTGTTGTTTCCAATACACATAAAAATGGAGAGAGAAAGTAAAATGATGAAAGAGAAATAAAAACATATAGACCCCACCTCTTTAATGTGGGTAGGAAAGTGATATTATATCATGTTACATGGTAAACATAAAACCCTTATCATAAATATTAGGATGTGATACCGGAGGGCTTAAGTGTTAAGCAAAACTTGGAGGGATTTTTAAATGTTGATTAGTTCAAGTAGAAAAGCACTTTGTGAGAACTGAGAAGTGTCAATTTCAATATTTAAAAGATGATTAGTCTCACACCAAAAAGGTGTAGGATATAAATTTGTATACCTTTCATGATTTGTTGGCCTCGGATGCAAATTTCACCGGGTTGATTATAGCCAAGAGAAGAACCAGTTTCAGGGTCAACAACTTTGAGCTCTGCATTTCTTACAACAGTGCCACATGACCCTGATTTTGTTGGGAACGATTGCTTTGCAAATCCCAAGCACATGGATAGCACTGGACCTGCCTCTGTCATGCCGTAACCCTGCACATCCATGCATTTTACGATATCCCAAGTTTAAAATTTGGTTTTGAACACATTAAAGGAAGACAAATAAATAGCACATATTTATGGTTTATCTACTTCCCACCTTAATTATTTTGAGATAAATGTGATGTTGATGTTGATGTTGGATTTATGTTGATAATTATTATTTTTTTCATTTATGTTTTGCTTAGAAGTTGGCGCAACAAATAGAAAATTTAAAATAAAAATTACTATATTTTTTTTTTGGAAATAAAATTACTATATTTTTGTATATTTATAAGGAGAATAAAAAGACACCTCATTTGTACTCTTAATTTAATTTTTTTTAAGGTTACTAATGAATTGAAAAATTAAGTTTAAAAAGTGAATATTATTCTATATGTAATGATAAATTTATTTTAATAAGTAAAATTTAATTCTTGTAAAAATATTAATGTCAGAACAATTGCTTTTGTGGATCAACAGTAAATAAAATTTCTATGATGTAATTGAATATGACAACATAAAAAAATGTTAAAATTTTAGGCAATTAGGACACAGTGCAGACTGCATTGGCACAAAACCTTTGACTGGTCTAGTATTACGTCACTGAGCCAGCTCAGCTAACTCAAATTACTCCTACGAAAATGATGGTCACGTTGTCGAGTTTGACCATGAGCAACTAATATATATGACACGTGTGCGGCTTGTGCTAACGAAGTCAATATAACCTCCAGTAATAACTTATATATATTATTTTCATAATTGAATGAAATATAACATTAAGGGTTTGAACACGAACTTATCTTTCTATATGTTACGTGGTACGCTAAAACTCTGACGAAAATGTTATTAAAGGATACTGATCAAGCTACAGTTCCAGTTTATGCGAGAATAACCCCAAGTACTGAAAAAGTCTAATGACCTCAAGTTGTAAACAAATGGGCATAAAAAATTGAAGATAAAAAAAAAAAAAAAAAAAACTTATATGATCCAATCCCGGGATCCGTAGCCTCAAATAATACCTAGTCTTTGTCGCAGAAAGAAAATGTCAGTAAATTGTTATAAAAAAAAATAAAAAAATTGTCAGTAAAATATATATCCTGGAGCCAGTCGTATATTACTTCATTGGTACGCTACTTCTTTTTTCCTTCAGCCATCCTAACATCTCATATTCTCCGAATCTTTTATTTAATTATCTTGCCAAAAACTAAATTTGTGCCGGCCTTAATTAAATATAACCTTGTTTGGACTAAGATATTTCTATATATGTCTCATTTTAAATAATCCCCTCATATTTGTCATAACTTCTAATGACAAATAAAGATTAACAATTAAAATGAAACTTTTCATTTTTCGACTATATTGTGTTCTTAAATTTAAATCTTTTTATTATTGTGCTTCGAAGAAAATGGTCATTTTAATTATTAATCATTAATATTATCATTAAAAATTATAAATGAAGGAAGATATTTTCATAGACATGACATGTCCTCCAAACTAAACACATAACATAGGAGAGATGAAAAAACAAATGATAGGAAATAAAGCTGGAAAAATAGGGCAATCAAGGAAATGTCAAGAATGCCCTCGTTGAATTAATTTGGTCCCCATTCATGGTTGTATAACTTGTATCGGAAGAAGTGTCAAGATCATTTTAAATCAGATGTAAATTATACACTCAATCTTATCCGTTGATCTTATTTATATCTAAATCTTATCCGTTGATCTTATTTATATCTAATTATTCTAATTTTTTAATAATATAAACTATTGAATACAAGTGTATAAATGATTAATACCCACAACCTTGCAACAAAGTGCCAGCACAAGAGCAGAAAATATGGGTGAGGGTATTAAATGAAAATGTTGCAATCATGCAAAATAATGGAAAAACAAAGTGAAGAATATACCTGTCCCAAAACAGCCTGAGGCATTCTGTTCCGGAGAGCCTCTTCCAACTCCTTTCCCAGCGGCGCAGCCCCTGACAGCACCAGCCGGATAGAGCTCAGATCAAACTCCGCCACCATCTGATTCTTCGCAAGAGCCAGCACCAGCGGCGGCACCACCATCGCCACCGTCACCCGATACCGCTGTATCAGATCCAGCAACGTCCCTATCTCAAACTTGTGCATAAGCAGAACCGCACTCCCCGCTCTCAGCGCGCATAACAGCACACTGTTCAGCGAAAATATGTGAAACAACGGAAGCACACATAACAGAACGTCTTCGGTATTCAGATACAGGTTCGGGTTCTCTCCATCAACTTGCTGAGCGACGCTCGTCGTTAAGCTCTTGTGTGTCAGAATCACTCCCTTCGGTAACCCCGTCGTGCCGGAGGAGAACGGCAGCGCCACCGCGTCATCAGGGTTGATCTCCACCTCCGGCACTTCGTTCTCGTTCCCCTCAGAAATCACCGAGAAATGTAGGCAATTCTCCGGCGGGTCGTCGACGGTGATGACCTTGAAGTCTTCCCCGATTTTCATGTCCTCGTGCTGGCGGAGCTTG
>JAVKPL010012279.1:0-58908 GCA_032173675.1 Gastrolobium villosum | reverse complement strand
GCTATGACCATAGAAACAGAACATATTCCATAAGCCCAACTTCTACTCACTTCATCTTGTATATAAATAAGTACTGTGACAGCTGCCAGAGTTCCCAAACTGATGAAGAAATAAAATCTGTTGAAGAAATAGGCCATTTGGGATTTCTCCTTCTCATCTTTCTCATCAAATTGGTCTGAACCAAATCCTGAAACACTAGACTTTAGGCCACCAGTTCCTATTGCAATAAGGTATAAAGCCAAGTATAAGATTCCCATTTGGAATCCATTGGCTTGTTTGCAATTATCATTAATAGGGGTGGCATGGCAAGGTGGTGGACTTAGCTGTGGCAATTTTGTTGAGATTGCTAATGTGGCAGTACCCTGAAAATCACCACCCCCTCCAAGTTAAAACTAGGACTCTAAGAAAAAAGGATTTAAAGGTAATAATATGGAATATGATTATAAGAGTTCTGGTACTGATTTCACACTTCAATTTTAAGACTATAAAAGTTGTGGATAAATTATATATCACATTTAACCCCGGAGGTAGCTCAGTTGGCAACTGAGCTCCCAAGGGTTTGCTTGAATCAGAGGTTCAAACCATGCCTCAAGTAAATTCTTGGAAAGTCTTTGGGAGTCAGAGAATATGCCTCCCTCCTCGAATGAGGGATAAGTCTCATACTTCCTCTAGTAGTGAAACTCAATGCACCTGCTGTTCCAATGAGGGGTAGCCTTCAAAGCTATACTCCGAGAACAAAGTGACCGGAGGAGGTTGAATGGGAATACCTCCAGGTTATACAAATATATATATATATATATATATATATATATATATATATATATATATCACATGTTTTCATGTAGTCTTAAATTTAAATGACTATACTAAAAGTTATTGTGTGAATTTGATGGCACATTTACAGCATGTTGCTGTCACCACCTTTATGGTAACCTGACTTAACATTTTATAATTGGATAAAATACTTCTTTCTTGAAGGGCCGGCTTGGCTCAGCGGTAAGCTTGCTTGCCGTGGTGTATCAGGTCGCGGGTTCGAATCAGTCTCTCTGCAAAAAGTAGGGGAAAAACTGCCTAGAGTATTCCCTTCCCCAGACACTCACGAAGTGGGTATTTGAACTGGATCGGCCCATTTTTTTATAAAATACTTCTTTCTTATGGGTGATTTACTCTACAGAGCTATGCTACTAGGTTGTGCAATTTTCTCCACATATAGTGATAATAATGCTTGGCTTTGCTCAGAAAAACTTTCAGCTGAATAGGTCAAAATTTTATGAGAATAGTTAGGCTTAAAACCAGTGGTAATGTAACTAACCAGTGTTTGTATTGTAGTAAAGATTGCAATTGTCTTATATCTTCCAAGAAAGGAATCTGCTAGAAAACCTCCAAGCAAACATAATAGATATAATGTGCCTACAAAATCAGTGACAATATTGGCTGATGTTGAACTTGGAAAATGCATGATTCCAATCAAATATGTCACCAGGTTAACTGCAATCCCCATGGTGCAAAGCCTCTCAGCCATTTCAATCCCTGAAACAATTTTGAGAATTAACTTATATTCTTAGTTTTCGTGTAACTTATTCTATGAAAAATAATATTGGTAATTAGTGGAATGGACAAAGTCAAGTGAGATGATCTTAGTCGTTATTCTTAGTTCTTTTCTCATTTTCTATGCTAACACTTTTTCTCTGTCATTTTTCATGACCATTGATTTGTCTATAAACGGCTGAGATTTCACGTGAGATCACGTGACATGGGAAGATTTATTTTGGTAATTAGTTACATCCTCTTCTTCAAAAGGAAAAAAAAAATTATCTCTTGTTATGGAAATCTCTCGACTCCTCTATGTTGGCTACTTTCAAAGTGAACTATTGAAAAAGCAGATGATGTATGGAGAAAGTAAAAATCAACTTTAAGAAACTGGATTGATAAAGTAAGATAAAATATAGGTATAGATGAAGTGGAATATCGTTATCTTCATTCATATCACAAAAATGTAAAATATTATGCTCTTTACGCCCAATTCCAAACAAAAAGTGACATGATTTGTCCTCAAACAGAAGTATCTATTTGCTTTAGTCAATATGTTCCACTTCCTTTCTCTCCTTTCTCAGCTGCAATCACCACACCAAAAACATGACAGAATCAAATGGAGTATTATAGCAAGTTATTACATAAAATCATTTGTGGCCCCCCAACTAAAGTTTTTTGAGAGTTGATTGATATGTTCCGTAGTGTTAAGAGCCTTGAGTGGACGTGTGTTAAAGAATAAAATCATTTACAATCCTCTACTTATAAAGGCTAAAGCTTTTAAAAGTGTTATTCTTTGACAAATGTAAACTTCTGGTGAAAAGGGAAGGTGATCCATGTATTGATCACATTCTCCATTCTAATTTCTAAGCACTTTGTGATACACCAACACCCTACTTTTTCTGAGTACATCACCATTTTGATGAACCACCCCTTTTCTCTTTTACCCTGATATATGAGAGACACCAACTCATAACCAAAATAAATAAATAAATAAAAATGTAAGGATCTTTATCCATGAAAACATTAGCATATGTTTCTGTTGAGATATATAAAATCATTAATATAGCCTCACCCAATAATTTAAACTTTTGGGTTGAATTGGTTCTTTGCATGATATCAAAGTCTCGGTGTACCGGGTTCAATCCTCGTTGCCCCCACTTTCTTTCTAGTGGAATTTCTTTATTCACACAAGTAGATGGGCCTGTGCATTATTCACCCTTCAAGCCCAGTGGGCTCTCGTGTGAGGGGACGTGTTTAGATATATAAAATCATTAATGTAGTCTCACCAATAACTTAAGCTTTTGGATTGAATTGGTTCTTTACATTTACTTCTCACATGAATAGTTTCTGTCATTTTAGGTCGGTGAAGTATATATTAGTTGGATGGATCTTTCCTCTAATTTATTGCATACTCTTAAGTCCCCTAACTTCTAAGAATGCTGCATAATCAACAGGAGATACGCAGAGGTGACGGATAAGGGTACTACATATGTTCAATATCAACGTCACGCATATCCTAAAGTATTTGGATCCAAAATCTATGTATCCATATAAAAATAGGGTTTACTGTGTGACCTTTTAAATAATGTAAGTTGTGTCCTTTTTTTAGTTTTTTACTCTATTTACTCCCAATAGTACATAGATATAATATGCAAATTTGCTTTTTTTTTCACTTTCCACATCAGCTGATGTGACTAAAGAGAGAAAAAAGTAATTTTTTATGTTATAACTATGTGCTACCGGGAATTATATATATAAAAAAAAAGCCCGACCCAGTTCAAATACCCACTTCGTGAGTGTCTGTGGAATGGAATACTCTAGGCAGTCTTTCTTTGCTTTTTGCAGAGAGACTGATTCGAACCCGCGACCTGACACACCACGACAAGCAAGCTTATCGCTGAGTCAAGCCGGCCCTTCACTACCGGGAATATATAGAGTAAAAAAAATAAAATAACACAACTTACATCCTTTTAAAGCACAAATAATTTTCCCATAAAAATATGAACAAGTTTAGAAAAATAAATAGAAAATAAGAGTAAGAATTCAAAGTCTTACGGTAAAGATAAGATATCTCACACTCAGTTTTAGTTGTTGATTACTTTGCATTTAATAATTCACATAACTAATAAATTAGAATCATTAAATATAAGTATAGATTAACAACTGAAATTGAGTGTAACATATTTAAATTGATCCACTAAAATATATATAGAGGGAGGATCTTTTGATTCCATCATTCTAGCCTTCAATTTCCATCCAGCTAATGATTATTAATCTTATACTAGAATCAAAAGATCTTGTCTCGTATATTTATATTACAAACCTAAAATTAGAGCAGCGGGCACCCAACCGCCTGTTTTGGACTTGTCAGCAGGTAAACCTTTGTAGTCCACAGCATCTGCAACAGTGCAACTCATCTTCCCCTCCTGAAATATGGGCACAAAACATTTTAAAAGCAGGTAACATTTTAATTTAGTGCTTCCATTAACCAAAATTTATTTAGACACTGATCACAAATGCAGTACTAACCATTTTCTGAAGTTCTAGGAAGAAAAATAACTATAGGTGCTAAAGTAAAATGCTAAGAAATTTTCCTCTTCTAAAACTTCAACTCATAACTTAGGCTTGTGGTGAGAGCTTACCAATTTATAGGCAAACATGACCCAACAATTACCAATAATTCCGAAAAAGTGTCCTACCACTATATGTATGTGAGACAGATTGCTACTTTTTTCTTTTATAAAGGTAGGGATTAGAATTGATGGAATTTTTAGTGGAAGGTTAAAGATAGATTCAGATTATGTTTTCTGGTCATGTTTTGATTTAAAACATTATTAAGTAAACATAAAAGTGGTATTGATTGACGAGGAGAGAATTGAAGAATGTGTGGAATATAGAGCATGCAATAGTAACAGCATTGCAATCTTGTTTCTTCTTTTATGGCAAAAATGTGGGACATATTGATTTGGGTTTTAAAGCTGTGAACCACTCTTTGAAATGCTTTCGGTACACCACATTTGAAAAGGATATCTCCCCTTTAGTTTTTCTTTTCATGTCTATATATGTAGATAGAAATGGGAAGGGACAGCTTTGTAGATAGACAAGCATAGAAAAAGTCTCTTTTTTCTTGTTTCAACATTTGAAGGTTCAAGTTTGGCTTATTTCTTGATATTCTAGGGAAAAAGTTTCTATAAAAAAAATTTCTGACACACTCACGTAAAAGTGAATAAATCTCATTATAAAGAGAAGAAAAAGAAAATTTTTATAGGATTCACTCACTTTTATGCGAGTGTGACAAAACAAAATTATGCAGCAAAAACAAAAAAGTTAAAACCATTCTATAATTACAAAAGGTAAAAGTAACTAAACTATGCTAGAAATTGAAATCCTTCGACAAATAGATAATTAGAGAGCTAGTTGAAGTGCTTGACACAAATAATATGACTATGTCATGTGAACAATCTCAATCATTTATTGACAAATTACAATCATAATTTAATCAGTAGTGAAGCCAAGGAGGTGGATGATTGCCCCCCTTAAACTCATATAAAATTTTATCGTAAACCACATTCAGAGTTGAAAGAAAATATATATATCCATAGGAGCAGGTTATATTTAAAAAAAAAAATTATTTACAAATTTTTACAAATTACGCTTTTTTTTAATTATACAGTGTACGACCGGTCGTACTTAGTGTAATTTGTGGAGAAAAAAAATTGTAAAGGGATCATATCCCATATCTATATACCCTAAGTTTATCTCTTAAGCTCATATCACGCGTACTGTCTCCCCTCAAGCTCAGCCTTCCAGCTTTTGTCCTTATACTCATCGTATACGGAGAAAACTTAAAACTTCTTCAAATTTGACTACATATTAATCCATTATTATCTTGTTACTTTGTCCAAGTTAATGTAAAATTTGTTTCCTTTATCCCCTCTCACAAAATTTTCAGACTTAGCCGTTGACTTTAATAACAAAAGCATTTTTTTTCTTTGTTTTGTGGTGTGGATACAGCCCCTTACCAACTGTGCCACACGTTAGAGTTAACACAAGCAATTTTAATTAATCGACCAATAAATGCTTAAAAGTTTTTACATAATGTGACATCCTTTTCCACTTGATACATGTCCATAAATTTGAGAATGAACGTTGCATGTGGAGCTTCACAACTCAAAATAATAATCTGTAATCATTATCCATGTGCACCATGTACTGCACGTGCAGGGCATTGTCACACGTACCAATAACATCACCAAGACATTTATGCCATCTAGCCATTAGACCCACATGCAACATTATGGAAAAAAAAAAAGTACTCCAATATTTAATGTTGACGGTGGTCAATGAAACACGTAAATAGACAATCCTCCTTTGTGGATCGCAATTCGCTTGCACATTCTTTCTAGTAGGGTGTTAAATAAACTAGGAGTCTTTGGTTGAGATTGTATATTTAAAATTGATTGATGAAATCAAGTTTGAATTTGTATAAAAGTTCATTAATAAAAAAGACCTCAAATTCTAATTCAAAAACTCGACCTCAAAACCTCTTAGATTGGTCTAGTATACTAACTTTTTTTATTTTTTATTTTTTATACTATTCATAATAGCCGTCTCTCTCTTTCATTCCATTTTATTAGTTAAACAGATTTTTTGAATTATTTTGTTCTATATTATATTTTTTTGGATATACATTGAATTTATGAATCTTTGTGAGATTATTAGTGTTGTAGATTATATATTTTGTTTGAATAAATTTTTATTGTCTTATTTCTATTTTAACAGACTAAACCATCTTAAGTAATGATTGATGCCGAAAAATAAGATTAAAAAGCAGGTATAGCTGCTACCTATAATTTTTTTATTACTGTTATTGTTCCATCAACATTGATCCCAACCACTTCACAATATGTATCTACTTTAATTTATTATCAATGGCACATCGCATGAGCCATACCTTGTGGTTGTGGGTTCTTTCTTGTCTAATATTACGTTTCCACATTATTCAAACTTGCTGTTTACTGTGCGTTCTAAATTTGATATGATGATTGTTAAAGAAATTTGGGATACACCACCCCAAAAGCTAGTTCAAAAGGTGGGAGTGCCTAAGGCCTTATAAACTTCACATTAGTTGCATAGAGAGTCCACAAGAGAAAGTGGGGGACGGCGAGACTATGGTACCATGTAAAGAACCTTGGGATACACCACTCCAAAAGCTAGCTCAAAGGGTGTGAGTGCCCAGGACCTTATAAAGGTCACATTAGTTGCACATACAACCAATGTGGGACTATATATTTCAACACGCCCCCTCACACGAGAGCCCATTGGGCTTGAAGAGTGGATGATGCAACAGGTCTAATCTACCTGTGCTCAAAAATTCCACAAGAGAAAGTGGGGGACGGCGAGGCTCTGATACCATGTAAAGAACCTTGGGATACACCACCGCAAAAGTTAGCTCAAAATTCTTTTGGAGTGGTGTATCTCAACGTTCTTTACAATGATTGTGAAGTTTTATTCTCTAACTAAGACCATTCTTAGGGCCAAAGAATTATCAATTTTCGGCACTTTTCTTTTTGTTATCTTGAAGAATCAACTAATTAAAAACATTTAAGCTACTTTAACTTTTGAACATGAAAAAAAAAATGGGTCAATTCAATTGAGAATCAGATTTGTGCCAAAGAAAACCAATCATCACCGAGTTTTGTTAAGGACGATTATATATGTTAGGGAAAAGATTCACAATTTTTTTTAGGGAAAAGTGTGTATAATTTTAAAGAATGTAAATTTGTGTCATTTTAAGTGAGAAAGAGATAGATAAAGGAGAAGAGAGTGGATAAAAAAATATAAAGGTGTGGGTCTCACCTCTTTGTGAGAGTGAAAAGATATAAATTATGTTAAGTGGATAAACATTTTCCATTTTTCTTATTATCGGAGCCTGCTTAACCGAAATATTTAGGCATGGTGCGACGGTCCAATAGAAATACCTCACCTTTTGTGTATATATGTACAAAATAGGAAGAAAGAAAATTCAAGTGTAATTTCTTAAATGGAAATCGTATATGCCACTGCTGTACAAAAAGTGTTCTCCTCCTTAACGAATATTAATACACCTATACATGTATCATTTCTTTAAGACACTTCGGGTTTTTTATTCCCTTCTAATAAAAATTAAAAGTACCGGTTGATAAAAAAAACACATTTATCTGAAATTATTTTGGAAGTGATGTTCCATAAAATATTATAATAAGAGCATATCTTTTAAGATATGGGTTATTTTATTTAACTTTTTTTTATGTCTATTTTGTCTATCAATTTTTAACATTGTTAAATTAGAATCTCAATAGGAGAAATAAATGATATAGGTTGATTGAAATTTTGATTTAACATATCGAAAATTGGTAAGCAATGTTTTAAATCTTTGTTTATTTGTTAATTATGATTCATATTTTGTATTCAGTAATACACATGTCCTCCCAATGTCCATGGGTCTCACTTCCTAATGAATGGATGGGTTGTAGGAGAGAGAAGTTTGGATGGTCTTATTGTTCAAATTTGGAATTTTTTTTTTACTACTTTATTCCTTTCTTTCTTTTTTTATTTCGGTACATTGTCAGGAGGTATCTCCATTTAATCTTCTCCGGGCACCATGCCCTCGGGGTACTGCCCGTTTGGGCTAGCCCCTCATTGTGATTGTGGGTGCACTAAGCTTCGCAACCGGAGAAAGGACAAAACTAATCCCCTAAAAATTGCTTGATACAGTGTTTGATCCATACACCAAGTAATTCCTTGAGAGCTCAGCTACCAAGTGAGCTACCCTTTCGGATTTATTCATTTCTTTCACTTACGTTTCTATCTATGTACCTAAAAATTTCCAATTTTTTGAACAAAAAAAACCACCCAAAATAAATGCTCCGGTCCACTTTAAATATTTCCGTTGTACGTAGCAGATAGCGCCCATTCAACTGGCTTTGATTTCTTTTTCTTTGTTTGGTAAGCATAATACCTGCCTTTGATTTCTTTTAATAGTGTGGGTATAGATAGGTTCACGAATAACTTGTGATTTAGAATTTCTAAAACTTTTTATATTCCCTCGTAAAGGAGTGGCTGCGGTTGTAACAAGTGTTCTGAAAAAAATAAAAAAAAATAAAAAAAAAAAACATAAAAGCTTTCAAGTTTTGAGAACGGACTTGGTTATTTACAAGTATTAATTAAGGATAAAATTAATCTTATATTGCATAAAATAATGTACTTCATGTTATGAAACAAAATCAAGATCGAACCCATTAAAAAAAATAAGATGGACCCATCTTGATTTTGTTTTAGACTATCTTATTCAATATAAGATTAGTTTTATCCATTAATTAAAGCATATTTCTTTTTAGACACTGATAAGAAGATAAATTAAGGGAAAAATATTTATCTTTTTAAATAACATAATTTATATTCTTTCACTCTCACAAAGAGGTGGGACCCACACCTTTATTTTTTTTTGTCAACTCTCTCACCTCTTTTATCTATCTCTTTCTCTCTCTTAAAATGACACAATTTTATATCCTTTAAAATGACACATACTTTACCCATAAATTAAAGCATACTTTTTTTGTGATTTAAAAAAGGCTTCCAATCAATGAAGGCCAAGTGTTTAGTGATATGACCCGCGTCTCATTAGTGAAAAATATTTTGGTACATCATAGATACCGAATACTCGTACATTTTTTATTAAATACAAAAAAAAAAATATTTATATTTTTTATTTTAGAATAGATTATTCTACCTATTATTTTTTCTGCCTACCACTTTCTATCACCGTTAAATCAGAATCTCAAAAAGAGAGATAAAGATAAGTGTTAGCTAAGAATCTGATCTAATGGGGTTGGAAGGTGGTAGGCACAAAAAATGATAGGTAGAATAACTTATCCCTTTTATTTTTATGATTATTTTTTTCATATTCTTTTTTTTTTCCATTTAGGGAAAGGAAATATCTACTCCTCCTTAAGTACGAAAAATATGCTCGTGTGAAGTGGCATGCAAATAAATTGTGCTGTTAAAAAAGGATTTGGATTTTTTCACGTATATATATATATATATATATATATATATATATATATATATATATATATATATATATATATATATATATATATATATATATATATATATAGGAAAAAGTATTTGTACAGCCACTTTAGATAAGGTTATTTACAGCTAGCCTCAAAACTGCGTAGTTTTAATTAATGAAGGGTGCTTCTGTAATTTTAGGTGAATTAATAAAGGGTATTTCAGTAATTTTGTTTATTTTTTTATCATATCAATTTTACTGAAATACCATTTATTAATTCACCTAAAATTATAGAAGTACCCTTCATTAATCAGAACGACGTAATTTTGAGGCTAGCTGTAGATAATCTTATATAAAATGGTTGTAGAAATGTTTACCCTATATATATATATATATATATATATATATATATATATATATATATATATATATATATATATATATATATAACATGGTTATATCGGGAATCATAACCATACAGATATAGATCAATGATAATAAAAGAAGAGAAAGAAAAATATTAAAATAAATAGTTATAAAATTATAATCGTTGATTTACCTTTTGCATATAGTTGTGATCTCTTCGTAATGATCATATCATATTTTTTTCCACGGGATTCATTTCCGTTACAAAAACAGCGATTTCTCTCGAAAAAAGGAGTGTTTGCTGGTTTGATTAAATCTCATGAGAATGACTTAGTTTTGTCGCAAGTCATTAGCATAATGGCGAGAATTAGCATGATGGTCTATCACATGGATATATTCTATAACTTTATTTTATTCCCACTAATAAGGTGCTTTTATTCAATAATTGTAAATTTAGTAACTATTAACTGTTTTTCAAAGCACGTTCAATTTTAAGGAATCTTAAAGTTCACTATTCACGTTTATCACGCACTTTTTTATTCACTTTAGGTCTGTTCTGGCATTCACTTTAGGTCCAATAAATTAGATCTGTTATTGCTAAACTTATACTTAGAATCTTCTAAAACATATCTATGGTGAATTATAGAGGCTCATCACTAAGGTTTTTCCCTTATCCCACACTGCTATCCACTGTGTACTGATAGTAAGATAGCATGTCTTGTCTACTTGACAAGACAAGATCAGGTGACAGTTATAAAGGCTCTTTCTCCCACGTTTGAGAGGGACTTTCCCTTTCTAAATACCCTCCTCACACATGGAAATGAGATTGTCTTCCCCATTCTATTCTTATGTTGTTACTCTGTCTCTATGCAGAACTATTCTAGCTGCTCATACACACTCCCCCTTGATACACATTATGGGAAGGGAAGCCTCTATAGTACTTAGGTCTTTATTATTGTCACTAGGGTTGAAACTGCGCCGGGTCGGCCCACAGGGGCCTACGGCTCGGCCTAAGAAGTATTCACACTCAACCATCTCTAGTTAGACTAATTTTTTTATGGAAGTGGATGTGAGAGTATGTCAGCCATTAAGATATAAATCAAGGGTGATGAGAAAATATATTATAATAAAGGGTAAAAAAATCAAATTTCATTTGTTTTTCAATTGTTAGAATCCTTTTAAATAACTCATATTACGTAAGAGTGTCCATTTCAATTCTCCCACAGCAATTTTGAAGGTAAAAGTTTTGATTCTAATAATAATAATAAAAGTCTTTGAAAAAAATTGAATATTATTTCCCCCTTCAATGGAACATCTTTGATATTTCAACCCGATTCTATTCAATTATAGGCTATCTCAATTTCAATCTAGCTCTAATATTATTACCATGCGGGTTATGGAGAGCTTATGGCAAAGGATTGTCACCGATGAATTGAACTAGCTCAATTACAGCAACTAAATTTGACATTATATTTTATCACAAAGACACGGAATGTATAAATTTATTATATTTAATGGTTTGCATTCATCATTTAACATGATCACAAAAAAATTTCTACACACACAACATTTTGTGGCACCCGCATGTTTTGAAGAAAAAAAACTACGGCACACAAAATGAATCTCTGTAACATAACACAATCACTTTTCCTACAACATAATTTTTATAAAATCCTATATTTTATCACAAAGACACTGAATGTATAAATTTTTTCACCAAATTCACTTACCCTATTATTAATTAATATGAAATTTATCACACTTCACCGCAGAACACCACACCTTTAGGTTTAGTATTCTTTTTTTCAATCTAAAATTAGTATAAGTTTATTTAAATTTGTAAAACTATATATTTTTCATTATATTTTATTCTTGCGCCGTTTCGAATATGTGTCATGCCTCCTTGCATTACCAGTTTTGAACCAGATAATGTGCCAATTTTGCAAAACTTAATTCGGATATGCTTGACTCTATTTTACGACTCAAAGTGTGGCAATATTGCTTCATTTTCTGTTTGCTTCTTTTTATTCCATATTGTCAAGTTATTTCTCTTCTCATGGTCAACTGTAGAGGACTATTTCTTTTCTTTTTTTGGGGGAATCAATTTTAATTTTGAAAATAAGTTAATCAAACAAATCTAAGTTTTTTATATTATTTTTATTCATTATTATATTATAAAAAATAGGTCATATTTCACAAGCACTAAATTACTCAAACTAAAATATACCTCAAATTCAATATAAATATATATATATATATATATATATATATATATATATATATATATATATATATATCAAAGAGGGAAAAAATGATGATAATAAAAGGAATATAACTCAAACTATTTTTTCTCTGTTTGCATGTCTTTTGATTTAATTTTTTTGATTTTATTCCTTTTTATTTAATTATATTCTAAATATTTTTTATTTTTGTATAATTTTTATATTTATTCAATTATATTTTTTATATTCTAAATATATTCTAAATATTCCTTTTTATTTAATTATTTCAATATTTATTCACCTAAGTGACCTAAGCATTTTTAACTAACGACCCATTTTAAGAATTCATAAAAAAGGGGCCCATTTGAAGAAAATAAGCACGTGGGCTAATGGCCCAAGTACTGAACTCGAAAACGTGCATGTTCTTTTTCCCTCACTGAGAATGGTTCCATGCCTTTTCTTTCTTCTTAGCTTAGCTTGAATTCCTTTTGGTGCTGGCATGCAATGATGGAGAACATTTTCATTACTATGAGGAGTATCTATTCCTTTACTAAAAATAAAAATAAAAATAAAATGAGTGAAAATAATTAGCAAATGGAGCACATTTTTGTGATGATGATTTCACTAACCATCAAAATGCCCCTATGAAAGGTTGACATTAAGTAGCAAATATTCTTTTTCTTTTCTTTTCTTTTATTCCTTCTATTATTATTATTTTTAAAAATAAAATAATAATGTAAAAATAAATAAAAAATAAAAAATAAAAAGTTATATAGAGCAAAATAAGAGGAAACTTGGTCAGAATAGGGCATTCACAATGTTAATGTTCCAACTCCACCAAGATTAATTTTGATATTAATTATGTCAAATATATTATTTTGTAATTAATTTACCTATGAACATTTAGCTACAAAAGCATATATTTAAAATTGGTTAAATCCTAATAAAAAATTGTCAAGTGTATCTTTATTTTATTGATTAAAGTAATTTCTTAAAGGATTATTTGTATCCTTATTTAAAAATCACAATAATATCAAGTAATTATTATCAAAACTCATATAGCATAAACATATTCTAAAATATGATTTAACCATTCATAGACTTAATTGTGGTTTTAGTGCCTATAAAATATAACTATGTCAACTTTTGGTTTTAATTCTTTTTTAATTTGAGTTTTCGCTTTGGGTTTGTGTCCCTTGTTTTATAAAAACAGAACTTTTGATCCAAGCATAACCAGGCTTGCTCGGGCTTAGGGCCAAGATTGGGCTACAAGTTATGCCCCAATAATATATTTGGGGCTACGTTAATGTGGTGCCCATATCCTTCGGTCGTTATTCAAGCACAAAATTCTTTACCTTTTGCTTATGATGTTGGTCATTCGTATGAAAAAAATTAAAAAATATCTTAAACAAGAAAATTTCAAGTTTCAACTTTGGGTTTAATGTCATAAAAATGTGTAAGGTTGTGTATAAAATTATCTCTACACATTTATAAAAGTATTCCATATTTTTGTGTAAGGTCTCTCTTTTCTTTTCATATGACCTCACATAGAACCTATATTTTTATGTGTATATAAGAAATAAAAATTATCTCATAAGAAACATCAAACACTTCAACTTTATGTCATTGTAATTCTAACTACAAAATCATAGAATGGAAAATGCATTACGTGCTTCTCAAGCTCTTGGAAAATGACCATTCACCTCTACATCATAGAAACCCATGGGCCTTTTTAAAAGAGAGGAGTTTTAAGTTCTTCCAAGAAGTGTCAAGGTAAGAGTTTGTCCTTGAATAGGAGCCTTATCTTTTAATTTGGGAGTTACCCATTGTTATTTTATTTTATTTTTGTTGGTAAACACCCATTGTATTTGAGACTATTTTCTGCATTTAATTTTTAAATTATGAGAATTATTAAAAAATTTTCCTGCATGTATCAAATATCTTTTTTCTTAATATATAATAAAAAAAATTCTAAATTTTAATAAGCACTGATAAAAATTGACTTAATTAACTATATTGAGCTACATCAATGTAAATATAAAATTCTTCTTAAACTATTTAATACAAACTAATAAGGATTTAGTGGGGGTAATATGCAAACTACACTATTTATAAAAAATAAAATTATCACCAAATACATATATTAAATAATTAGGGTTGTTCCAACATAACTAATAAATCATGCACTCTTATCAGGCTCAAATTGATGTACATGGAGATATAGTAAAAATCAAAAGAATACAATATAAATTATTGGTTCTCAAAATAATTTATCAGAATAATATTTATGTAGTTACCGGAAAGCATGGACTCGCAGAATTTTTTGAATGATGCGTGTCGGACACGTATTCGATATGGACACGTTCGGACACGCCGTCAATATTTTAGGATACGTGGTCTGACATGTTTTTTTTAGTCTTAATTTTATTTTATTAACAAAAAAATATAAATTAATT
Organism: Gastrolobium villosum; assembly: GCA_032173675.1. Classification (NCBI taxonomy): domain Eukaryota; kingdom Viridiplantae; phylum Streptophyta; class Magnoliopsida; order Fabales; family Fabaceae; genus Gastrolobium; species Gastrolobium villosum. The sequence goes on along the minus strand of JAVKPL010012279.1, from coordinate 44,275 downwards.
TTTTTCTGTTATGAAATTTGACATGAAAAATTAACAAGTACGAGTTTTTTTTTAATATTTATGTTATAAAATTTAAATATTTTTGATTATATGATGTTTAATTATATGTATTAAATATTAAATATATTATATATATTAAAAATATTATTTAATATAAAAAAATGTCCTAATATATTAAAAATGCCATTTTTTAGAATTAACGTGTCTTTGTCGTGTCCCTGTCATTCCGTGCATTAATTACTGCATATAAGTTATTTACATTTACTAAAACGACGTTATTTGGGATTAAAAAATTATAATTATAAAGACTATAATAACCCTAAAATAAATTAAAATTATAAAAATACCATAATTTCCGCCTAAAATTACTTCTTATTATACTTTTTGATTTTAACTTATCTGCTGAAAAAAAAATGAACTAATGTTAGCTGTTTAATTATTAGTATATGATTAAAACCTGTGTGACATTAATGAATAGAATAACAAAATTTATCATAATATATTATGTAGAGGATAATTTTGGATACCAAAATTTTCTAAAATGATTATTAATCACCATTGAATGAGAGAGAATGTTAAAAAAAATTTGAATATATTATGTGTTATATATTATTTTGCGCGTAACAAAAGTGAGACAATATAGGAATAAAGTATATATTATTGGTCATTTTTAAAAAATTATTAAAAAGAAATATCTTGATGGATGAAAAAAAGTAACTAATTGATACAAAATATTTTGGTAAATTTTAAAAAGCACATGTGTAATAAGTTAACACAAGCTCTAACCTTAACCTTATTATCTTCAAACTTGTCTCTTTCTCTCACAGAGGAAGAAGAAGATGATGTTGCAGCTTCAATCCTCTTTGCAGAACAATAACGTTTCTCTTTCTCTTTCATCTTCCCTATGCTATTCTCCACCATTTCCCTTCAAACTTTCCACTCTCACAACACAAAGGGTGTGTTTTGAGAGACTCTCTGTGACCTGTTCCATCTCAAAGATCCACAGTTATGGAACCTTGGACTATGAGCGCAAACCCATTCTCAAATGGAACGATTTACACAGAAGGATATCATTGGCGCAAAACCCAGAACTTGGTTCTGCCACTGTGTTGAATCAGTGGGAGAATGAAGGAAAGAACCTCACAAAATGGGAGCTTTGCAGAGTTGTCAAAGAGTTGAGGAAGTACAAGAGATTTAAAAGAGCCCTTGAGGTAAAATTTAATTTTCTAAAGCTTATTTAGGTGTTGTTTTTTCTTTGATTATTTCTTTGTATTCTTTCATTAAATGATAGGTTTTATGTTTATCATGTCTTAGATTATTTTTTTTTTGCGTGTATTCTTTCATTCTTTTGTTTTAAATGATTATTGTGTATGGTTTTTGCTTTTTATTATTATTATTATTATTATATATTTTTAATTATTAATTATTATTATTTTGGGTTATCTGGGGGTGAGTGTTGGTTTGCTGTTTTGATCAATTGAATGATGCTCTGTGAATGGTGGAATATGTTTTTGTGAGATTGTTGGAGTGTTTGTTGTTTTGGTTTGTTTCAACTTTCAAGTACTCTAATTTTTCTGTGTTGAGTAGCTTGATTTTCTTTGTAGTCTGATAGTTTAGATGGAATTGTTTGATGAAGAAAATCTTAGTCCTTGAGGTTGAATACAGTTATGTTCATTTCTGGTTTTTGTGAGATGATTGGAGTGTTGGTTGTTTGGGTTTGTTAGATTATGTTAAAGTGCATAGTTGATATTCAAGTATTTTAGTTTTTCTGTATTGAGTAGCTTGATTTTCTTTGGACTCTGCTAGTTAGATGGTATTGTTTGATGAAGAAAATCCTTGTCCTTGAGGTTGAATTGCAGTTATGTTCATTTCTGGTTTTTCACTGTGACATGAATATGATTCTACAGATTTCTGTGTATAGGCACTATTCTTCATGTTTAGTAGTTGTTAAACAGCTTCTATAGCATTGGAATTGATATCTTCAAGACGTTTCTTTGGAGGATTTTATTATATATCATTGCCATTTGATTTAAGCTTTTCATGTGGTGTATGTTTTGAAACTTATAACAGAACAAAAGATACTTGGCTGTTTATTTTAGCATTAGATTTTGGGATTTTAAAACATGGCTTTTAGTTTTGAGTCTGTCTGAATTATTGAAATCAAATAGCAGGGAAAGGTCGCATAGTTTTTCCGTGTCTGCCAATTTAGTGCTTCAGGGTTTATGCAGTGTTTGAAGGTGGAGAAAATGGTCTCAAACTGACATGTTAATCAGAAGAAAAATTAATAAGATTTTGAGTTGTTGGAAGGCATGTAAATAGTGTGGGATAGCATTTTAATAGGTTTGTTCAATTGTTGTGAATTGAAAGTGAGAACAAAAGGCACAAAAAATGAAAGAGTATCGAGATTAGAAGAAGTAAAGCATGTTTTGGACTTTTTGAAGTTGTATCCTCTTTTATATATTCTATGTACCAGAGGTGCTGTTTCATTAGAACTGTTTGATGCAACATAACTTTACCTAAATAGAGAGCATGAGCAAGAAAAGGAAAAATCAGTGGATTGAGGTTCCCTTTTTCTCCCACAGTCCATCAAGAGGACAAAAGATTTTCCAAAGAATCTTCTGTCTGGCCATTTCTATGTTGTAACTGTATCTTACTGGATGCAAGTGAAACATCTGATACATTTGCTGCAGATTTAGCAGCTTTACCCCTCTCTATGTCCAAACTTTCTCCTTCTGTCTTTCCTTTCAAAGTGCTTATAGTTGTAATAGAATAATTTTTGCTAAAACTATATGTATATGGTGTGGAGGGCCTTGTATGCATCATCTTTTGACTATCATTCACTCTGAAGAAACAAAGATTGCTTCGTCCCATTTGGCAGGGTCTTAAAAGTATATCATGTTGCAAAGTTGTTATAAAACCATTTATAACTGGAGTCTGGTTCAAAGATAATCCAAGGAAAGGAGGACATTTGAAATATATGAGATTACTGTGAAACCTGATTGATTCAATAAAAACTCTATTAGAAATGTTCTTTCTTTACTATTTTTATAATGCACTTGATTTTATTGGGTAAATATACATATACTATTACATAATCTGTGACACAAGTCTTATATTATCCTATTGCAAATCCTGTGTTAATTGTAAATTCCAGATTTGCAAACACTGTAAATACATTTTGCATAATCTGGGAGCACGTGTTTTCTCCACTACTCTATTAAATGACATGCTGATTACATATACTTCTTTGCCTCAAATGTCTTAATATCAGCCATGAACAATTTTATGTAAGTAACGTGCAAATGTTGCAGGTATATGATTGGATGATCAATAGACCAGAGAGGTTTAGAATATCTGCGAGTGACGCAGCGATTCAGTTAGATTTAACTGCCAAAGTTCATGGAGTTTCTAGTGCAGAAGAATTTTTTCTTAGACTGAATGATAATTTAAAAGATAAGAGAACATATGGTGCCCTTTTGAATGTATACGTGCATTCTAGATTGAAGGAAAAAGCAGAATCTTTACTTGAGACAATGAGGAGTAAAGGGTATGTAATACATTCACTACCATTTAATTTGATGATGACTCTGTACATGAACCATAAGGAATATGATAAAGTTGATATGTTGGTTTCAGAAATGGTAGAAAAAAACGTACAGCTAGATATCTATTCATATAATATCTGGTTATCTTCTTGTGGATCTCGAGGATCAATAGAAAAGATGGAACAAGTGTTTGAACAGATGGCGAAGGATCCTAACATTGTCCCTAACTGGACTACATTCAGCACAATGGCTGCAATGTACATTAAGATGAATCTGTTTGAAAAAGCAGAAGAGTGCTTAAGGAAGGTTGAGAGTAGAATTAAAGGTCGAGATAGAATACCTTTTCACTATCTCCTGAGTTTATATGGAAGTGTTGGAAATAAAGACGAAGTTTATCGTGTGTGGGAAACTTATAAATCAAATTTTCCCAGCATACCAAACTTGGGATACCATGCTATTATTTCATCTCTGGTTAGAAATGATGATATTGAGGGTGCAGAAAAGCTTTATGAGGAATGGCTTTCAGTAAAGTCATCTTATGATCCTAGAATAGGAAACCTTTTCATAGGCTGGTATGTGAAGAAAGGCGATACAGACAAAGCTTTGGATTTCTTCAAGCAGATGACTGAAAATGGTGGAATTCCAAATTCAAGTACATGGGAGTTTCTTTCTGAGGGCCATATTGCAGATAAGAGTATTTCTGAGGCTTTCTCTTGCTTGAAAGAAGCTTTTATAGCTGATGGTTCAAAGAGTTGGAGACCAAAGCCCTTAAACTTGTCTGCATTCTTTAAGCTTTGTCAAGACCAAGATGACATGGAAAGTGCTGAGGTTTTAATTGGGTTGTTGAAGCAATCAAAATTTCTTAAATATAAAGTTTATGCATCACTCATTGGCTTATCTGAGGATACCATTGGTGAAGGTGAATTGTCAAGCAAGATTGATACAACAGATAGAACTGATGATATCATCAACAATGAAAAAGTGGATGATGATGACTCTCAGATGTTGTTCAACCAAGTGGAGAGTAGTTTTTGATACTTTATTTCTTTTTCTTTTGACTAGGGGAAAATGGGTTGCTAGGAACATGAGGAAATTTTTTTTGTCAAAGATGATCTTATTCAAGTTTCATGGCTTCCTATGCCTTATTATGACAATTATGAAGTGCTAGCTGTTGTTTCAACTGCAAAATTTATGATTTTTTATACTAGTTTTGAACAATGACATGTGATGTTTTGCTTCTAATTGGAATTGCCACTGCCTTTATTGATCTGAGATCTCCATGTGTAAGATGTGTTATGGACCTATACGAAAGGCCCACATAATCGGCCCACTTCAGCAACCCGGCGAGAGGCCCATATAATCAAGCCTGTTTGGACAACCCGGCGACGCTCAAACTCGGCCACAGATAAGTCCCGGGACAACGTAACGGATTACATTTAAAGGCGCGTAACGTACGACACGTTACCATCCATAACGGCCGACCAAGCTATAATGGCCACCGCGCTATGACAGCTCAGCTCCACGTACAAACCCTAGGAGCAGCCCAAAGGAAGGGCTATTCGACGGTAAAACACACACTGATTCTTCGACTCACTATCTTCACCACATTGGTACTACAACCACACACCTTATCTTATATTTGACGATCTAGCTAGGTTTAAGGATATCTTTACAGTAGATATTCCTAACCAAGGCAATACGATCTAAATCGACCCATCAGCCTAGTAGGGCTTAACATTCCTGTCTCTAAGACAGAACATTGGCGCCGTCTGTGGGGACGAACCCACGACTCAACAATGGTGGTCCACACGAGAAGCAACAGCCAGCCTAATCCACCGCTGGATCCGATTTTGGAGGAGGTCAATCAACCCCAAAACCGGCCAAATGATGGTGTGGACCACGATCACGTCCATCTCAGCGAAGACGTCTCTAACACTACTTCTACCCCAATGAGGCAGGAGCGGAATCAGTTAGACGCTTTGGCCCCACTAAGGACCAACCCGTCCTTACCTGCCAGTGAATTAGCTGGGAATGTCGCCCAATCGGTAGATCTCGAATCCCGGGTGGCCCAGAATGCTCTTGCCGCCGTTCTACAACGAATGACGGAGATGGAGAATCGTACCAACCTTCAACGCCAACACGACCTCCGAACAATGTGCGATGAACATCTGAGAGGAATCTGTGATCTAGAGCATTGCTTGAGGGGGATAATTGAACCCCGGCGAGATGGAGGACGAAGCCACAACGGCAATAGCCAGGAAGGACATCGCAATCCATCTCAATAGAACCAGGCACAAAGAGCTGGACCTAGCCCAGCACATTTTAGAACAATGCAGCTATGGCAGGGCAAACCACAACTCCACCAGCCACGAATCAGGTCCCCCAGATGGGGGCTGATATTCTGAGGAACCAGGAGGAATTGCATCCTGATAAAGGAAGGCATACTACTGAACCTGGTTCATATAAAAGAAGGTATAATAGGGGGCAAAACAACAACAACCCCTTCACAAGTGCGATATTGAATGCTCCTTTCCCGGAAGATTTTGATTCTGCGCGCTTACCAAAATATGATGGGAGTCAGCACCCACAGGTTCACATCGATGCTCCAATCACAGTTTGTTGATAAAAAATTCCAACAGTTAATGAAGGACTTTCATATTACACATCGATTCGCTTCTGTCGAGCACCCACAATCAAACGGACAGGCCAAAGCTGCAAACAAGATAATTGTGGACGGCCTCCGGAAGCGAATGACAGATGCTAAAGGAAGTTAGGTTCAACAGCTACACTTTGTCCTTTGGGGATATAGAACGAGTACTCAAACGTCAACAGGGGAAACCCCTTTTCGACTAACATACGGTTGTGAAGCTATGATACCGGTGGAAGTCGGAGGACGAATGTCATAATTCTCCAATTGCCCAACAGGAAGGCTAGCCATGTCATCGGGACTCATCTCGGACGTTGTATTTAACACTTACATTTTTTGTTAGGGGGATCCACAAATTTCCCAGCAGCACCTCGGCTCAAAACTGATAACCAGCTGGGTTGATCGCTCTTTTTTGGCTGATCATCTTGAGCTTGACCTGCCATGTTGGGAACTACAAAGCAAATGTTAGTCTCAGCCACAAAATGTCATAAGACAATTAATGATGCAAAGATAAACATACTCAATTCCATGTCAAGCTCTTCTTGAGATTTGTAAATCAGTGAGGCAACACTAGCCGGCTTTTGAGTTTGTAGGTAACTCCCTATGGCAATTGCCGTGTTGACATCAGAAGGACTCAACTCGGACTCACTAAAACGATAGCTTGCAAGGGAAAATCGGAAATGGTCAGGCGACCAACATAAGGGGAACTTTCCCTCTACATCCTCAGTCCCACAGTTACTACGGAACCACACATCCTTACCAGGATGCGCGGAGACTTTAAAAAACTGGTCTTTAAAGTTTTTGAAAGACTCAGTGTATACTCGAAATAATCTACGACCCGGAACACCACGAATGGTAACCCATCCCTTTCGTTCATGTGGTTCACGACCGGTCCGACAGAAAATGACTTGGAAAAAATAAAAAAAGACACAGACAGAAGGTACGAGCGTCAGGTATGCACAAAAACGCTCAAAAGCTTTTACAAAACCCCAGCCGTTGGGATGAAGTTGGGTGGGGGATATATGCAAATGGTTAAGAATTTCTATTTGAAACTCGGTCAAAGGAAATCGAACACCCAATTGGGTTATCACATCTCGGTAAAAGAAAAAAGAGCAAGAATCATCTTCTGCCCCTCCGGAACAAACCGATTCATTCATCTTCTGCTGGAGGAAGAATGTCATAATTCTCCAATTGCCCAACAGGAAGGTTAGCCACGTCATCGGGACTCATCCCGGACGTTGTATTTAACACTTCATATGTTACCCAAGGAAACTGAGAAACTAAGGAAATAGGGGGAGACTCAAAACATGACTTGGTCGAACCCGACTCATCTACACTTTTTTCAGGGAAACATGCTATTAATACCTAGAAATGAAAAAACAACAAAAGGGGATCAGATGAGGATGGATATACCTGAATTTAAAGTGCTATCAGATGAATCACTAGAAGATGATGACGACGACAAGTCAAAAATCATAATTGGCTCATTAACCCGGCGAGATGGAGGGGTAGAATCTGGGATGCTCCCATGACGACAACTAGCAAGAGTTGATTCGGCCAAAGAATCACATCCTTGTTGGACGAGTTGAGAACTCGGATAAACACAAGAAAAGCAAGGAACATCCTTGGAAGAAGGAAGAGAATTACGAAAACCTTCAAGGTTAGAGCCTGAACGATTCAGACTCCCAGATGAAGAAGGAGGATGAATAGGTGATGAAGTACGGGGGTGGAAGGCTACACGACCCCTTCGACCACCTTTCCGCGATCTTGAACCTCGGTACCCGCGAAGCATGACTTCCCGTTCTTCCTCTTCGGTCCTGGGAATCCCCCAAAGCCAATAACGGGCACCAGGAGGAATGTTTTCCAACAAATTAGAATCTATTTCATCCTCTTGTCTACAACGCAAAGCTGGGAAGGAAAGTCTTTTCCTTCCCATTTTTCGTGTAAGAATTAAAGATGCTTGAAAAGGAAGTGTCACAGCTGGAAAATGGCAGCGACGTTCCAAAGACAGAAAAGAAAAGGAGGATGATGTTAAACTACATATGAATGCAGTTAAGGGAGGCAGAGCGCAGCACAGAAATAAGAAGAAGCAAAGTAAGGATTTTAGCAATACCTGATTATGGAGGCTACGTGAACAAGGTGAATGATTTGCAGCAAAGTAAGTCAGGAACCACGAAAGCTTGTGAGGAAAATGAATGAAAAGATAAAAACGACGAAGGGAAATGGAAATAAACTGCAGAGTAAAAATGAGCTGCAGGAAGGCCAAAGAGCGGGGTTATTAAGGTCATTTCAGGTCCATCGTACGTAACAATCGCCAAAATCGCGAGTGGAAGATGCAGGGGTTTGGAATAGCAAAAGATGCAACCACCCCATCGCCGCAAAAGGTAATGATTCGACGCATAAAATGATGGCATTCATAAATGTGCACGATAAACAAGACTGCACAAGGTAGTTGCAGCACGCAAAGGCATGTGAGCAACGATGCGTGGCCAAACGTACAGTTGGCAAAGCACAAAGGAAAAGCATCTTCCAAAACCGAGTTCTAAAAAGTAATTCGGCCATAAACAAGAAACCCAACAAGCTCTACAACGTGTCCACACCGGGTTAATGCTTAACCAAAAAAGATTTACATATCCATATTACGTACACCCAGGCAACCCGAATGCACGGATAGCCTGGCTGGGGGGCAACTGTTATGGACCTATACGAAAGGCCCACATAATCGACCCACTTCAGCAACCCGGCGAGAGGCCCATATAATCAAGCCCGTTTGGACAACCCAGCGACGCTCAAACTCGGCCACAGATAAGTCCCGGGACAACGTAACGGATTACATTTAAAGGCGCGTAACGCACGGCACGTTACCATCCGTAACGGCCGACCAAGCTGTAATGGCCACCGCGCCATGACAGCTCAGCTCCACGTACAAACCCTAGGAGCAGCCCCTATAAAAGGAAGGGCTATTCGACGGTAAAACACACATTGATTCTTCGACTCACTATCTTCACCACACTGGTACTACAACCACACACCTTATCTTATATTTGACGATCTAGCTAGGTTTAAGGATATCTTTATAGTAGATATTCCTAACCAAGGCAATACGATCTAAATCGACCCATCAGCCTAGTAGGGCTGAACATTCCTGTCTCTAAGACAGAACAAGATGTGGGATTTATATTAGGAATAGCAAATATATATGTAGCGCTGCAAAAGGTTTAACATACTCAGTTTAACAGCCAGCAATTAAAATATTTGCTTTTGAGCATATGTTGCAGGGGTTACAAGAAGGCAACAACAGTCAAAATTCTACTTAAAAGTCATTAATGATAAATACTTAGTGTAACATAATACAAATTTGGATACTTTATGAAAGAATTAACCAACGTGAGATATTATAATACTAGAATTCTTAATACAAAAACAAAGGAAACAAGATTGCGAATAAGAGCTAATGCTAAAACAAATCACATCTTTATTTTATTTTATTTTTTTGGTAAGCTCACATCTTAATCAAGAACAAAGTCAAATACAAAATTACATGCAATAACATAAAAACTGCTAAGCACTAGTATATGCAAAAAGTAAAAATAAAATAAATTCCCATTTTAAAAAAAATCAAGTACAATAAGGGCCTGTTTCACATTATTAAGGTATATGATAAAATTTAGGGGAGGTTATACTTACTACCCCTAAGTATACTACTTTTACTATTAGATTATAACCATTAGATTAACTTTTAATCTAATGGCTCATATTTATCCCTTACAATCCCAATTTTTCCCTCAATCACTCACCCCTTTTCTCTCTCTCTAGGTCACATGCTTATCTCTTTCTCAAAATTCCCTCTCTCATCGTAACAGAAGACCCTCACATTATTTTCTATTCTGACCAAAATCAGCTTTCTCTTTCTGAATTTGGATTTGGATCCAAAATGCTCATCCACCCTTGTTTCTCCACCGTCCAAACCATGTGCAAGACCTGCTTGGGTAAGCTCTCGAAACCCATGAATATTGCTTCGTCAAAGTCTGTCATTTTCCAGCCAACTGCATTTCTGACTGCATTTTCGTGGTTTGATAGTTGGTATTTTTAGTGTTTTTGGATATTTGACAGTACTAATTAGTCATTACGATAACCCTTCACAAAGATCCCATATTGTAGTCATTTCTAGATTAATAGTACCCTAGTTTTTGAATTAAAAAATTAATTTAAATATCATTTGTAAAGTTGTTAATCCCCACCCCTCTAAAAAATATTTCACACTCACTATCAGATTTTGTTGTATTAATAAACTAATTAAAATTGTATGTTTTGAACTCTTGTGTGTCTGTGACTGTCTGTGTCATGTGCACAAGTTTTTTCGTTAGACCTTTTGTTTTTCATAACACTTCGTTGAAATATGGTGATTGAATGCTTCTTCTGTTGGTGTTTCAACTCTAGGGCTGCTTGAAGATTTTTTTTTAATGCTTAAACGATTTTGGACTTTTACTCTATATGAGTGTACATGCTGAAAAATGACTATAGGGATTTTTGCAAGTTTCATAGAGTAGTGATATTCAGAAGGAATAATTTAGTATAATATGTGGGATTGATACAAATAATTTTTTGTGCATCTCCTGGCATATTTAAATAGTATTTAATGTAATCAATCAAGTTGTGCTGGTTAATTGAAGGTAAATAAATTAATTGATTTGGAACTGTTGAGATATATAGTCTCACATTGGTTGTATGTGCAACTAATGTGGAGTTTATAAGGCCTTGGGCACTCCCACCCTTAGAGCTAGCTTTTGGGGTGGTGTATCCCAAGGTTCTTTACATGGTATCAGAGCCTCGCCGTCTCCCACTTAATCTTGTGGACTCTCTTAGCACAGGTAGGTTGGGCCTGTTGCATCATTCACTCTTCAAGCCCATTGGGCTCTCGTGCGAGGGGGCGTGTTGAGATATATAGTCCCACATTGGTTGGATGAACAACTAATGTGGCTTTTATAAGGTCTTGGGCACTCCCACCCTTTAAGCTAGCTTTTGGGGTGGTGTATCCCAAGGTTCTTTACAAGAACAATAATGTTGTTGAGCTTACTGTCTAACAACTTGATTTTAAGGGAAATGTAGATAAAATGTAGAGTTTCACTTGATGTGGATGCCATTTTCTTATCAATCTAAATGCAAAATGTTGGGTAATTTCTCTTCAGTTTTCTGATAAAGATGCACTAAAATGTCCAACTGAGTCCCTTCAATTACTTGTTTTGCAAATGATGGCATTGGTACTCTTGCTTTATTATCTAATCTGTATGCAAGTTCTGAACGATGAGATCATGCTAAAATATGACACATATTATAAATTTTGACGTGCTAGGAGATCATTCCTTTGTTTGTAATTTGCCTCCATTCCTCCAATATGCATAAGCTAAAATAGGTAACATATGTACTTAATGTGCCAACTCATACATTCCATTGAGGAGGTTTGTCTAAGATGGATAGAGGGATGACACAGAGCCAATTTATATCTTTGAGGGACTAAATGGATGAGAAATAGGCTTCAGTGATTATCTCTAATCACATGGTAAGTGGTTGAAGACTAGTTTACATGTCATTATTAGTATTATACTTCTTGGTTTTGGAATGACAAAATATTTTGTTTTTTTTTTTAAGTTAGAAGTTACGGAGCTACTGATCTGACGAATTGCCTATTTGTCAGCAGGTTAATAAGAATGTGGAAATTCATGCTCAGATGCCACCAGAAACAGTTCCAAGCTATCATGGAGAGTAAAACTCAGTCTCTTAAGATTAACACTGGTTTGCAAAGAGATGAAGGTTTGAAGGCTATCATAGAACTTGAAAAGGAGCTTCTGAATTGGTGCAGTCAGTTCAACAATTGGGTTAAGACTAAAAAATCTTATGTCAAAAATTTGAATGAGTGGCTCATCAGGTGCCTTCATAATGAACCAGAAGAAACAGCTGATGGTATTTAGACTTGGAATGACTTTCAGTATTTGTTGAAGACTTTTTGCCAGCCCCCCAAGTTGTGTGTTGCTACATAATGGTGTTAAGACTACAAGCACAAGCGCAAGATACAAAGCTTCAAGCACATTGCACAAGATACAAAGCTTCAGGCACATTGCGGAGAACCCAGAAATTTGAGTCTCCTTTGCAAAATTTTGTTGTTCCTGGGAAGGCTAGAAGCAAAAGGAAAAGGCTTTCAGCCCCTAGAACAAAAAGACCTTTTAAGCATATGGTCACGCCATTTAAACCCTCTAGGATCACTAAATTTCTGTCTATTTCTATCTTTTTTGATTTTTTTAGTCTGTAAATGTCCTATCATTGAATGGGCAATGTCATTGATGTACTAAGTGGCAACACACAATAGTATCATACATTTGTTTGACTTTATACAAATAGATCTATTTACATCTGCCCAAAATACTCATTTAAATACCTTGTGAAAGAAATTAAAAATAACAAGAAGTTGAAATCGATTCATACAAAAACCTTGGTCAGGTCTTGCACACGGTTTGGACGGCGGAGCAACAGGAGTGGATGAGCATTTTGGATCCAAATCCAAATTCAGAAAGAGAAAGCTGATTTTGGTCAAAATAGAAAATGATGTGAGAGTCTTCTGTTACGATGAGAAAGGGAATTTTGAGAAAGATATGAGCGTGTGACCTAGAGAGAGAAAGGAGGTGAGTGATTGAGGGAAAAAAATGGGATTATAAAGGATAAATATGAGCCATTAGATTAAAAGTTAATCTAATTGTTATAATTTAGTAGTAAAAGTAGTAAACTTAGGAGGTAGTAACTATAACATTTCATATTTTTTAATGTTTCGGTGCAACATAGAAAGTAGATAGAATAAGTATAAAAAAAATAGACATAATATCCTATTCGAAATAAAATCATAAGTGGCTATCTATTTAATTTGATTCTATCTCTTAAATTAATTAGTTTGATCCACTGTCTTTTTAATGCTTTTTTTATTGAAATTTTTTCCACCTGTTCATTGAATAAAAAATTAAGAGGACCTTTCTCTTAAATTGAATAAAAAAATGCTTTGGTTTTTTATTAAATAAATTTATTTTAACCCTATCAAATTCTTAACATAACTGCAAATTCAGAATCAATGTCATACTTTATTGTTTACATCACTAATAATAGAAAATGACTAACATAAAATTGATAGTTAAATAGCCATTTTTAATGTATCAAAAAATAAAATAAATAGCCATTATTAAAGGACAAACCGACAAACTGCATACCTAACAAGTGCGAAACTAGTGAGTTACACATTCTAGTTTTTCAATAAAATAGTTTTGGTTAAAATAAATGATTTCAGCAACAAATTTTTAAAATTTTCCAAAATTAAAGAGGTTGAGAGCCGGGGGTGTTTGAAAGGTCCTAGCAAAAGTTCATCAACGAGCCACTTGTAGCCATTTGACAATAGAATTATGACACTCAAGTTGTAAAATAAATAAATAAATAAATAAAGGAGAAGAATAGAAGGAATTCATGTTGAATCTTTGGATAGGAAGTTAGTATAGTTGCAATGTCATACAAAAGTTGTAGATCAAGTAGTGACTCAGATAGACCTTAGAATTTAACTTTGAGAGTTCAATCTTTGAGAGTCGAAATTTTTGAAGAAGATGAAGAGGCTAATCGAATTAACCGACCCGTTAGGATTTCTGACTCTGGTTGGTATAAAAATAAAAATAAAAAGTTGCAATGTCATTGTTTGGTACAAGTTAACACACTAATTAAATTCCCACTGGCCACGTATAAATTTTGTTCCATTTAAACTCATTTAATTGTAGCACGACTGAGCACTTAAATGTTATTTTAGATTTTCTCCGATACAACTCAGTGGTTGTTCTCTCACAAATCTGGGGATGCGTTATTGGTTCTATATGGAAAATGTAGGTTGGTTATTGTGTGTACATCCGAGGGAAATATATTTTATGGTGCAGGGACCACCTAGGCTCCCTCTCACAATATTATTTTATTTTATTTTTTTTATCCTGTTATTTTTTTTTCCACTTTTATCCCTCCATTTACACTAAAGGATTACCAAAAGAACGGTGGTTCCGGACCATGATAAATAATCTCACATCCGAGGGTGGAAATAGAAAATTTTGTAAAGTAATACAAGAATTTTAAAATGGGTTTCCATTCTATCATTTAACATGACCACAAAAAGTTTTCTACACACATAACATTTTGTGGGGCCCGCATATTTAAAAAAAAAAAATTCTAGCACGCAAAACGAATCTCTATAACATTACAGAATCATTTTTCTAACTCTTATAAAACCTTTTAAAATTCACACTAACTTAAAATATGACAATACAGTAATAGGTCGATACGTATCCATATTTAAAAAACTCTATAAGTTTTACCAAAAAAAAAAAACTCTATAAGTTTTCCTTATACTTATACATATGATAAATAATACGGATGGAAGGGTTAGCATTTTTCTAAATTTTTATTTTTTTATATATAAAATAATTTTTTTAAATAATAATAAGATAATAACACTAATAATTAGCTCTTCCTTCAAAAAAAAAGTTTATAGTTAATATGTCCTATTAGTCTTAATAATATTTAAAATTTTAAAATTTTATTTTCATCATCTATTATAAAAAATTCTGGATCTACCAATAGTTACACTACCTTTTTATTTTTAGTTTGAATATAGTTTTTGATAAATATTTGATAAATTTGAGCAAGGCAATTGCCCTCATAACCTCTCCTTAGCTCCGTCACCTAGTACATATATTCTTGTCTAATACCAAGATAATCATAATTTGCATACTGTTGACATTAATGAATAATGACTCAACTAAATAGCTAACTTTCTAACTTAAAAGATAATAGCATAAGATCTCATAATGATAATTTTACAAAGGGTAAAGTGTGTGTTATTTTAAAGATGTAAAGTTGTGTCATTTTAAAAGAGAGAAAGAGGTAGATCATGGGTAGAGAGAGTGACAAAAAAATAAAGATGTGGTCCCACTTCTTTATAAGAGTGAAAGGATATAAGTTATGTCATTTGAAAGGATAAACAATTTTCCCTTTTACAAAACATTAGATTTGAATAGCTTTTACCCAAAGACATGTTATCCCCAGGTGTAGGACTATTTACTTTCTTCATTAGCAAGCATCCAAATTCCAAACAAATAGTTTACTCTACTAAGAGTTGGTTGTGCCAAATTAGACAACATGCATAACAATGTGGGTCAAAAATCATATAATGTTTTTCTTTCCTAACACGTTAGATTAGATACACATAAAGGTGCCATGCAACAATCAACATTACAAGACACTATGTAATATACACATTTAAAAAAAAAAACCCAATAATTTTTTTGATTTATAAACATATTAATAGACTATTTGCACTTAACCTTGCAGATGCAAAATATATAAATCTAAGTTGGATGCTTGCAGGACCTTACATATTAGTGCCTGTCCGCTATTACATTATTCAAACTCTGAAATTGATTTCGGGTCACATGAACCAAGTCTTGAACACAAACAAACATAAACTCTCTCTTCAGATGTTATGTTATGGGAATGCAAGGAATTAGGAACAAAAGCAGCCTACACTAATGCCGTGGAACAATATAGCAAATCCATGTTATGTGTATAAGAATCAAAACACATGCTAAGGTCTCCAAAATGTAGGACCCTTACACTAGAGTCACAAATTAGCCACATGTAATCACATGAAGGGTATGGAATGCCATCTCCAATCTCCATGGTCACAAATAAATCACCAGATGAAAACCACAAATTAGTTTTGAGACATTAATCCACAATAAACGCACCAGCCCTTCCCTCTTTTACAAGTCAAGTTTTGAAATTAAAGAGGAAATGAAAATCATTACCCATGTCAAAACCCAAAACTTTTTAGCCGAAAAGTACGCGAACCACCACTTGTGTGCCAACTTGCAAGTCATAATCTTAATTACTAGGGCCACTTTATCAAGAAAAGTACCTACCCTCAAGGAACTCTCTCTCTCTCTCTCAATATATATATATATATATATATATATATATATACATACACTTGTATATCAACTTACACGGTATAAAAATAATAATTCTTACCTAAATCGTAGTAATTGATTCTACTTAATCGCTAATGAACTAGAGTAATTTTATAAAGAATCGATGATTAATAATGAGAAAACATTTACAGTGATACAAGTTGATATATATATATATATATATATATATATATATATATATATATATGGGTTTATACACAAATAACAATTTATTTAAAAATAAAAATAAAAATCCACAAAAAATTTTCCACACACACAACATTTTGTGGGGCCCGCAGCAAAAAAAAAAAATATAGTATATATATATATATATATATATATATATATATATATATATATATATATAGCAAAACGAATCTCTATAACATAACACAATCAATTTTCCTACAACATAACTCTTATAAAACCATATATATATATATATATATATATATATATAGAGAGAGAGAGAGAGAGAGGAGGGTAGGATCCTCTGACACCGGTGTCAAATTTCAAATTTGACACCTCATCTGAGAGTCGTTAGATCAAAAAACATCAATGACTCTGATTTGCAAGCATGTGACACTATTGATCTTTTTTTATCTAACGGCTCTCAGAATCGGTGTCAAACTTTAAATTTGACACCGGTGTCAAAGGATCCTACCTCATGATTTGATGTTTCTCATGTTGTAGGAGATAAAATTATCTCATACATACACATAAAATGTCTGGGGCCTATATGAAAAGAAGATAAAAAAAGGGTCATACATACTTTTACGTCTGTATAGTAGATAATTTTATCTACTACAACAAGAGAGACATTAAACCTATATATATATATATATATATATATATATATGATCAACAATCAAAATTAAGTAACTTATACTTGTGTAAAATATTTATGGATTCAGTGGATGTCCTTTTAAAGGACACAAATTGTGTCCTTTTAGTGTCTGACACTATGTTTTACCAGTAAGACATACAAAAAGTTATTTTTTTGAGTAAATATCCTTTTTCGTCCCTGGCAATTTTCACAAGGCACATTTTAATCTCGGACAATAAAAAAGACTCATTTTAGTCCCTAATATTTGAAAAAAAGGCCACGTTTGTCCTTCCGTTAGTTGGCATCTGACGGCCCAACTAACGGAGCATACGTGGACCGTTACTTTGATGAGTCACTGTTAAGTATGCCAGCGTGGAAGTAATATGATGTCATTTTGAACATGCCTTATGTCTTCATGGAGTTTTGGACAGCTGACCCTAGCATCGAAGGCCCTATTTGGTCCCTGATAAATTTATCGAGGCCCTATTTGGTCCTTAACACCACAAACCTTTCTCTATCTATTTCATTTATTTATTTAATGTCATTTTTCCATTGCTCATAATATGGAAATGTAGGATCTCTAAAAGGTTCTTTGCTAGCTAGGTGGTGCAGCACTCATCCTCAATCCAAGGACTCTGCTTGGGTCTCCCAAAATTCCTGAGGGTCTTCCAAACGACATTGTTACACATGAACCCAACACCAAAAGCTATCTGACAAACCCTATCACCCCTCTTGATCCACGAGTTAAACTCAAGGTATGCCAGTTCATACCAGATGCTGCTGCTAGATGTGTTGCCAAATCGTTCCAATGTCTTCCTTGATGCTTCCATGTACTCCTCTGTGGACTCCAAATTCTTCTGAATCTCATCCAACACTTTCTTACTTGTTGCCATAATGCATACATGCTCAAAAGCCAGCTTGTAATCCGGAATGTATGGCTTTGTTTTCTTTTTCTTGAAGAGCAAATTGGTGAAGAAGTGAAGCTATTCTGAAACTGGTAGGACTAGTGGACCTAATGTGGTAATATTGGCCTTTAATGCATGGCCTCCAACCTAACATCTTTGCTTACAGAAAGTCCCTTCCTCCCTTCACTATCTTCCCTTTGATGTATGCTTTTGTAGCTTCTATTGTCCATTCCTTTGTGAGTTCGGACAAGCTGCAACATGCATTGACTATATCTTAAAAGCAATAAGATAGAGATAATAACATTGTTATCATTGCAAGTTATACAAGAGTAAAGATGTTATGAAGAGGTACCTGTTTGAGTTCAAACTTGGCTCGTCATCTATCTAAGCGGAAATTTGAGAGCATAATTGCTACAGCACCCATTCTAAAGAAGCAATTGGGAAGCAGCATGTCAATGTCATTGCCATTGTACCATGAATGGCTCATAGCTTCTGTGCTCACTACAAGTGCATAATTGCTTGGATATGCATCCAAGAGGTCTTTAGCTAGATCAATGGTTGTGATTCCAGCAGCACAACCCATCCCACCAAGGTTAAATCTATGTATGTCATGCCTAAGCTTGAAATTGTTTATTATCATTGATGAGAGTGATGGAGTGGTGTTTAATATTCCACAGTTTACTACCAAGATCCTTATATCCTTTGGTTTTACTTTTGTGATAGCAAGAAGGTCCTTAATTGCCCCAAACATCACCATGGATACCTCTTGTCGACCATCTTTCAGAGAGGTTCTGTAACCAGGGCGAAAAACTCCTTTTGGCATGTAGGTCTCATCACCTATGCCAGATTTCTTGAGAACTCGTTCTTGAAACTCAATGACAGTATCATTGAAATTCCCTGATTTTTTAGCCAACTCAATGAACTCTGCCTTAGAGATCTGCATAAATAGTCGCATTCAATACATGCAAAAATTGAATATATATACATAAATAGGCTTACATTCCCTTAAACATATTGGCAAAGAATTATACAATCTCAAATAATGAAGACTTAAATCTCATCCACCCTTAAATATGTGAAGAGTGATAAATAGTTAACAAAAAAGTGATAAGGACCAAATAGGGCCTCGATAAATTTGTCAGGGACCAAATATGGCTTTCGATGCTATGGTCAGCTGTCCAAAACTCCATGAAGACATAAGGCATGTTCAAAACGACGTCGCATTACTTCCACGCTGGCATACTTAACGGTGACTCAGCAAAGTAACGGTCCACGTGTGCTCCGTTAGTTAAGCCGTCAGATGCCAACTAACGGAAGGACAAACGTGGCCCTTTTTTTCAAATATTAGGGACTAAAATGAGCCTTTTTTATTGTTCGGGATCAAAATGTGCCTCGTGAAAATTTATAGGGACGAAAAAGGATATTTTACTCTCTCTTTTTTTTCATTTTACACTTCATCTGATGTGACTGGAGAGAAACAAAAAAACATTTTTTATATTAATTACCAGTAAGACATAGTGTAAACACACTAAAAAACACCACTTGTATGGACACTTCTTTTTTCCAATATTATATATATATATATATTCCTAGGCTATCCCACATTAGAATTTCAAAACATTCTTGCACCAAAACTTGGTTAGTATCCATGGGAGAGGTGGGGAGCCCAAGTGTAATGCCAAAGGTTATAACTTTCCTCTCCTCCATGCTTGAAAGGGTAGCTGAATCAAATGATCATAAGGAGAATCTCCAACACCAGAAGATCTCTGTCTTCCACGGCTTAACTCGACCCAACATCTCAATTCAAAGTTACCTTGAGAGAATTTTCAATTACGCCAATTGCAGTCCATGTTGTTTCGTTGTTGCTTATGTCTACCTCGATCGTTTCACTCAAAGACAACCTTCCTTGCCTATCAATTCCTTCAATGTTCACCGTTTATTGATCACAAGCGTCTTGGTAGCTGCAAAATTCATGGACGACATGTAAGTATCTTAATGTGTTGTTAATGAAACTTTTAAATTCTGGGTCTCCTTCAAATAGGCCTGAATTCTGAAACTTTGATAATCAGTGATGAATTCTGGGTGTCGCTCTTTTCTTTTCTTAGGAATTTTATGTTGTTTGGTACAACTAATTAGACATAAGCGAAATTATGGTTCAATTGCAATGTTTTTCCTCTGTTTAGAGATCTGTGATTGTTCCTCTTAAATCTTCTTGTTCTGAATTTTTAATTGTTCCAGTACTAGCAGAAAAATTAAATATCAGCAAATCCCAGAAGTTGGATTTTAATTTCCCATAGCATATATATATATTTTTTTATACTTTTCTGACATAAGTTTTATGTTTATAATAATAAATGTTTCTTTGAAAAACTAAATCTTGCTTGTGAAGTTGTGAATAATACTATGTCCAGGCTGGCTTTCAGTTAAACACAGACAATCCACCCATGTGACCCCACGAGTTTACTACACATATCCAACAACAATCTTAATATATATACCAGGAAGGATCATTTGACACCGGTGTCAAATTTGAAATTTGACACCTCATCTGAAAGCCATTAGATCAAAAAAGATTAATGACTCTTATTTGTAAGCATGTGACATCATTGATCTTTTTTGATCTAACGGCTCTCAGGTGAGGTGTCAAACTTCAAATTTGACATCGGTGTCAAAGGATCCAGCTTCTATATATATATATATATATATATATATATGTGTGTGTGTGGGGGGGAAGATATTTTCTACCATTTTAAAATTATTATTCTTACTACTTCATTAGTTACCGTTGGATTAATTTGAAATCAACGATATTTATTTTTTTTTCCTTTTTTTAATCATTTATTTCAAATTGATCCAACGGTAACCAATCAAGTAATAAGAATAGTAAGTCTAAAATGGTTGTAAGTATAATTATCCTATATATATCATTTTATATGACTGTAAGTTACATTTCTTAATTTTGATAATTGATCTCACTTATATTTAATGGCTATAAATTTGTATCAATAATAGAAATTGAACGAAAGACTTCTTATTTTTTACACTAATATACGAGTAACCTACAATATGTACCTGGGAAAGAATCTTTTAACTCCTGTGTAAGAATAATAAGTGTTATTTTTCATCTCAGTTGTTGATTTCTGTGCATCTCATAGTTATAATTTATTGAATTTTATGAATTAATTAATGGGAAAATTGTTTATCCTTTTAAATGACACAACTTATATCCTTTCACTATCATAAAGAAGTGGAACTCGCACCTTTATTTTTTTGTCAACTCTCTCTCCTCTTTCATCTATCTCTTTCTCTATCCTCTTTTATCTATCTCTTTCTCTCTCTTAAAATGACACAACTTCATAACCTTTAAAATCATACACACTTTACCCTTAAGTAATTATTATTCCTAATAAATTACAACCATTAAATACACAAAGATTAATGATTGAAATGAGCATCAACATTTCTTATTCTTGGCTCAAAAGATCCCTCTCTAAGAAATGTGAATTATTATTGGTGATTTTCTATCAAAAACATTTTACTTGATATTCACCTAATGTTTGCTTTTTTGTCTCTGATTTGAAAATCCTCAGGTACTACAATAATGCTTACTATGCAAAAGTTGGGGGAATCACCAAAATAGAGATGAATCTTCTTGAGCTGGATTTTCTGTTCGGTTTAGGTTTTCATTTAAATGTAACCCCTGGCACCTTCGAAGCCTACTGTGTCCATCTCCAAAGAGAAATGTTGTTGATGCAACCTCTAAATTTTGCAGATTCTAGTTTAAGTTTAGGAAAATCACTAAAGGCCCACTTATGTTTCAATGAGGATGAATCTTCCCATCAAAAGCAACAACAGCTAGCTGTTTGATTCCATGCATTTTCTCAGTGCTTGTAGTTTGGTTGACTAGTTGTAAATGTAGTGAATCTATTACAGATTGGAAATTAAACTACTTTTCCTTGTGGAATACGCTTACTACTTTCTGATTCTCATTCTTTTTCCTTTTTCTTTTTCTTTTTCGTACCTTTCCTTTTTTGGTCTTTTCAATTTCTTAAGTATAGTTATATTATTAGGTAGGCACAGATAATTTTCTCTTTACAGTCTCACAAATAATGTCTGGTATATGTTTTAATTTTGTTATAAAGGGGGTTTAAGATTTAGTTTGGAGATGAAGGTTGGAATAAATTGAAAGGAAAAGCAGCCTCCTTGGGATTCGATGAAGAAATCATAGAAGGAACTTTTTGTCACATGTCCTAAGTGGCATTTGCAGGAAGATCTTTTTTAGATTACGGAAAAATTGAGAATGGTAATCTTATTTACTCACGTTTGGTATGAGATTTTTAAATTTTTTCTGAAAATCTAACTTTCTTGAGATTTTATTTTGTGTGTAAAATTTTCTGAAAATATCATCTATCCAAGAATACCATCTAGAGGGTGGTATTTTAGGATTTCCATGGCAATAAAAAATTTAACATAACCAAATATAGAATCAAAAAAATTAATCCAACATTCCCGGGAATATTTAGAGGAGAAACATAATCAATTTGAATTTGGGACAACTATTCGAAATTTTGGCATATCAAACAACTTTTTGGTAACATTTTTAGAAAATTTATTTTTTCATTATATTCTTAAAAATCATGATTCTCAGATAATTTTTTTCTCTCTACCAAACGTCGTATGAGATTCTTGAGTAACAGTTATGCAATTTCTTTATTTATCTTAGTTTACCCTCCTTATTCGAGTACGATCTTTGATCTTTAGAATATTAGTAAAGTTGTTGTTTATCATCATAAGGTCACATGTTTAAGTTTGTCAGATAAAAATATGTACAATTAATCTTTTCCTACCTTAACAAATAGGGAAGCCTTCTTGCATTGTCAATTTGTTGTTTTGAGTGCAAGGAAAGAGCCTAACGTGCTTATTAAATTTATGGCGAAATGACTTGCGATATCGGAAGCCACAGTTTGGATTAGGGTGCACTAGAGAAAAGAATGTATTGCGGAGCTATGAAGCATCGATATGCGTTTTCGATACGTTATTCGATGATACAGGATGTCGATTACCAAACAATACGTTTTCGATATGCGTATCCGATAAGTTGGAAAAAAATTTAAGGAGTATCGGTGTTTCTTAGTTGTAGAGATACTATTCTAATGTGGTTAATGTTTTGGAAGCGACGACAGTCTGTGCTATTTGACAGTTGTACACTTGTACTGATTCTTCACATGCGAACACGGAAAATGTGCAATAATGGACAACCAGAACATGTTGGATACAGAGAGAAAGATGAAAGAGGGCATGAGTGTGCTAAATAAGGATGTAAATTCGGGTTACGAATATATCAACATAAATATGGCATAAATTTTTATTTGTGTTAAAACTTTCAACACGAACACGATTCATAACTTCTTCGAGTTGACACGACACGACACATATAACACACAAATTGAAATTTATGTGGTCTGTACATCAACACGAAACACTATACATTACATAATTATCCTTACATCATAAGATGCAATGGGATGTATATGTTGGTCAAAACAGTAAATAGCTAAAAGAATGCCGGATATATATATATGCATGTCTTTTACGTATTGATATGCGAGATAATACGAATTTTATATTTCATATTTTACTAATATAAACACGACACAAATTTAAATATGGATCAACTCACATACGATTTTTCGTGTCATGTTAATCTAGTGGGTCAAGAATTGACACCCTAGTGCTCAAGGATGCAAATGTAATAGGACCACCATTGCGACGTTAGTAATGAAATTTTTTGAAGGAGGGCGAAATTATAATGTAAATTTTTTCTTTGAAATTAAAATTATTTAAATGAAAAAAATAAAAATGATACTGATAACTAAAGGTTTTTATAGATTTTGAAGTGGGCGAATACTAGATATATGGCTAACTTATTAGAAATAATGTTGTTTGCTAAAGGGGATATATTTTTCTTATGTTGTAGAAAAAATATTATCTCATGTTGTAGAAATAAAAGTATAAGTGGGATCCATAGGTAAGAATAGAGAGAAAAAAGAGTTGTGAGACCCAATTTCTTTTTATCTATAGGAAAGTTATTTATCTCACGTAAAATAAGATAAACATGACCCCTCATGAAGATTTATATAAATTTATTCACCTCCGCTAATCCCTCCTTCGCTTCGCCACCGGGGCCTAGTTTGCTTCCCTCGATGCATAGTGTTTACAAAGGTCAGGCAGCACAAATTTATATTTAATTAGTAAGCCACACGAAGTGCAGAATAATTATTAATATTGTAGAAGAATAGACCCGTATTAATAACTTTATTGATAAAATTTTTGCCTCATTCATAAGAATGCTTTAGCATTTAATAGACCCGTATTATAAACGGAATTCATACTATACTTAGCATATTATTACTATAATTCACATTGCCTCATTGATACAAATTTTATTGACTCATGAAGAGCTAATGCTTCAATATTGTAAAAGTTGATAGGGGTGTTAATATAGGTTTTGACACGCGGGTCGATCTGCGACACGACACAAAAATTCGTGTTCGGGTTGACCCGCAAAAAAATCTGTGTCGTGTTCGTGTTGATGTATTCGTGTTCGTGTTGACCCATATTTTTTTTAAATTACTTGGGGAAGGTAGTAAAACAAGATTTAATGGAGTGGGATATAGATTGGCGGACGGTATCTCTTAAAACGGAATGGAGAAAAGCTATACGTATGGTGGAGGGTTAGACCCGTGGTTATTCCTATGTTCCAGATGGTCCCTTTTTAGTCTTTTTCCCCTTCATTTCCCCTATTTCTTCTTGTCCCTTTTTTTTCACTTTTATTTATTTATATATACACATATATATATGGGAAAAACATTTCTCAAGCTAGCCCATAACTACGTCGTTTTGATTAATGAAGGGTGTTTATGTAATTTAAGGTGAATTAATGAAGGGTGTATTTGTAATTTTATTTATTTTTATATCATATACATTTTACTGAAACACCCTTCATTAATTCACCTAAAATTATATAAACACCCTTTTAATCAAAACGACGTAGTTTTTTATATATTTACCCCTATATATATATATATATATATATATATATATATATATATATATATTTTTATTTTTTTCAACAATTTTATATCTTCCATGTGAGTTCATCTACCACCGACCCCAATTAATTTGGGATAAATGTGATGTTGATGTTGATTTTATTTTTAATTTTTTATTATTCTTTTTTTAATTTCAATCTATTATTTTAAAAAAAATTGTCAATTACCATTTTGACCCCTATTTTGCGTGTTATTCGTGTTGTGTCGTGTCAACCCGCAAAAAATTCGTGTCGTGTCAGTGTTTAAGATTTTGACACGAGTAAAAATTTGTGTCGTGTTCGTGTAAATGTATTCGTGTCGTGTCGAATTCGTATCGTGTCAACCCGTTTTGAAACCCGTAAAAGTTGATGTTCTATTTACATTCTAATTCTCAAGTTTTGTTGGTCTTTCTTGTTTACATGGGGCAAGAACATAGGCACTTCTCCTAAAAGAAGAAAAGACAAAGTAAAATTATAATAACCATTCTTAATTTGCTAATTGTAGCATGAATTCTATTTGATGTTCTTTTAGCAAAATAATCAAATTTTACCAACAAAAAAAATATATTTACGTTTGTAGTTGTGCTTATTATTACATTTTCCAAAAGTAGGTTAATCGCAAATCATTCAAATAAAAACACTATTATAAAACATAGTAAACATAAAATGTTTACAACACCTTTGAATAATTATTCCTTAAACATTGTTTTATACTTGTATTGCAAGTGCCTCTTCTAGTTTAACTTATAATGTGCTTAACTTTTTGTATAATATTAATTAATTTGCCGTTACCCAAACGTGAGGGTCAACAATGTCTACAACATTCTTCCAAAATTTGTTCAAATTAGGTGTACGCTAGGGTGGCTTTTTATTGGGGTTACGACATTACAAGGTCTTGGCATGCCACAACACTCGACAAAGGGTTACACGTATAAATACGTACAAATGTTATATATATATATATATATATATATATATATATATATATATATATATATATATATATATATATATATATATAGAGAGAGAGAGAGAGAGAGAGTGAGTTCGCATTTAAAATTAATTGTAGATATATTATATTTATTTCCAACTTTGTATGGTTATGATTCCCCAAATTTAAAATTTTATATTTATTTCCGCCTTTGTGTAGTTATGATTCCTCATATTTAATGTTTTATATTTATTTCCACCTTTGTATGGTTATTATTACCCATATTTAATGCTTTTACATTATAAAACGACGTAGTTTTATATGACTGCACCAATCCTTAGGTGCAGTCACTTTACATCCGCTAAACCCATATATATATATATATATATATATATATATATATATATATATATATATATATATATATATATATAGAGAGAGAGAGGGGGGGGGAAACATATATCCTTTTATAAGTTTATATCATTTTAGATCCTAACCGTAGATTTCCGTCCATCAACGATTATAATTTTTTGGGTCAAACTTAATGAGCCAAATTTATTATTATTAATTAATACTTTTGATGAACGGAAATTAATGGTTAGGATCTAAAAGGATATAAGCTTATATCCTTTAAAAGGATAGATGTTATTCCCATATATATATATATATATATATATATATATATATATATATATATATGAGTTAGGATCCTTTGACACCTCATCTGAGAGTCATTCGATCAAAAAGATCAACAGAGTCACATGTTTACAAATCAAAGTCGTTGATCTTTTTTTATCTAACGGCTCTCAGATGAGATGTCAAATTTAAAATTTGACACTAGTGTCAAAGGATCCTGCCTATATATATATATATATATATATATATATATATGCAAGATATTCTTACACCGGTATAAGAGTTAGAAGTCTTACACTCAACTATATATATGGGTTTAGTGATTGTACAGTGACTAGATGTAAAAATCGATCCAGTGCACTAAGTTCTCCCGCGAGAACACATTAAATATTATAACTATGTTCTCCCGGAAGAACACTTGAAGAACACCATTATAATAATTATTACGCTAAGTTCTCGCGGGAGAACTTAGTGCACTAGACGGTCCAGTGACTGAGTTTTTAATTTTTTTCTATATATATATATATATATGGATAAGATCCGTTTAGAATCTTTTTTTTTTTCAAATTACACTAAGTACAATCGGTCGTACACTACATGATTAAAATATGACCGATCATACTTAATGTAGTTTGTAAGAGTTTATAAACAAAAGAAATTTATAATTATAACCCGCCCCATATATATATAGGGTTATGTTTATCTCATTTTACATGAGATAAACAACTTTTCTACACACACAAAAAGGGATTGGATCTCACTACTCTTTTTTCTCTCTCCTCTTACCTGTGGGTCCCACTTATACTTTTTATTTCTACAATAAGAGATAATTTATTTCATACAACACAAGAAAAATATATCCTATATATATATATATATATATATATATATATATATATATATATATATATATATATAAAGAGAGATAAGTGTGTATCATTTTAAGGAAAAAGTTCACCAATGTTTCTGTGATTTATTCCATAATAAGTGTCATTTATGCCCCTGTGATATTTTTATCACATATACCCATGTGATTTGCAAAAGGGTATATTTTTTTATCACATATGTCCCTATGATTTTTTATTTTTTACAAAGCAAAGGAACATATGTGATAAAAAAAACCACAGGGGAATAGGTGTTTCTGAAGCAAACCATAGGGGCATTGGTGAACTTTTCCCTCATTTTAAAGGATATACAGTTATGTCATTTTAAAAGATAGAGAGATAAATCATGAAAGAGAGAGTGATGGGAAATTTTTGTACAGATGTGAGTCCCACCTTTTTGTGAGAGTAAAATGTATCATTTAGAATGACACACCTTTTATTATATATAGGGTTTGTTTTTTCTGCAATTACCGCAAATAAATTATCTGCAGTGAGCCCAATACGACGTCGTTTTGAGGATAATTGCAGATAACTTATCTGCATTAACTGCAGAAACATTTTTTCCCATATATATATATATATAATTATGACATCCATATGATTAATTAATTATATATTTTTTCTTAACAAGTCAAATCATTAATAAGTCAATAGCTTTGACACACTATATATTCCAGAGTAAGGATATTCTAACTACCAAAAATATCAAAAATTCTTATTACTAACTTGCTTCCCATCACATCACCATTAGATCAAAGAGGGAGAATGTTAAAAAGTTTTTAAAAAGAGAGAGAAAATGTTAATCTAATGGTGATTAGATAGGTAGTAAATTGGTAGTAAAAATTTTTAGCAGTGAGAATATCCCTCTTCTATATTCTAACGCCAATTGAACGGAAACTATGACAATATGCAGGTATAAATTACTCATCCATCAATCATTATTGTCATGGTTATTTATAGTTCGTGAAATATCTAAATGATGTTGAACATTGAATATTCCACCTCATATTTTTTGTTTACATATAGGAAAAAATATTATTTTAAGGGATTTGATTTTCTCATGTTGCATGAGAATTCAATTCTCATATTGTAACTCAACTAGTGGTGGGTCCCATATTTATTAAAAAAAGAAAAAAAAAAAATCTTTACACGCAAATCGAAGAATCACTAACATGAAAGTTGAATTCTCATGTAACATGAGAAAATATTTTCCCTTATTTTAAACAATATAACTTTATGAGAAATAGTAATCTCATGTCGCATGAGACTACTATCTTATGTCATAGACACTTCGATTATTGTGCTACTTTTTCTTTTCTTTTTTTAGTGGTGGATCCCATCATTTTTTGTCTTAACATAAGATATGTTCTCTCATACAACATAAAAGTAGACAATCCCTAACTTTATACCTTCTGAAACTATTATATTTTTTTTTTTGGAAACAGAAACTATTATATTTTGATGAATCAACAATACTTTCTTTTTCCCGCTCTAATTTTACACAATTATATTCTTTAAAATATCAAACATTTATCATCTATCATTTAACATGACCACAAAAAATTTTCTACACACAACATTTTGTGAGGCGCGCAACAAAAAAAAAAACTATTACGCACAAAACGAATCTTTATAACGTAACACAATCACTTTTCCTACAACATAACTCTTATAAAACCCATTATTAAGCGGAGAAAGATAACACAGGCTTTGGAAGATATACAATTTTAGTTTTGCCATTGACAGAATATTAACAGAACAATGATCCTGCTTTACTATTGTACCTTTCTCAAAGTGATCTAAGGAGAATGTTGCAGTGGATAACAACCACAATCGTTATTTAAGCATTCCAGTTTAACTGGTCCCAAAAGTTTATAGTTTCGTAACATCGCAAAAATTTGTTAAAATGATTTCAGATACATTTAAGTTTGGCCACGTTGATTTATTATGACATACTTAAAAGAAAACACAATATTGAACCGACCCTCATTGTAATGCCTTGATATACAAGGTCATACAATAATGCATATATTACCACCTTTTATACCAAAGCAAATTTATAACCAACACTATCAAAAGCTAATACTGCTAAGAATAGTTAATTCCAGAAACATTTTTCAGATAAATAAGAAAGGGGCAGGTTATATTTATAAACTTTTTTGTTTACAAACTCTTACAAACTACACTATATTCTCCCGAGAGAATACAAACTTTTGCAAATTACACTATATTCTCCCGGGAGAATACAGTGTAATTTGTAAAAAAAAATCCAAAAAATTTGTAAACGAATCCTGTCCCAATAAGAAAGCAATAGGTTTGAATACATATCAGCATGCAAGTACAAAAGATGCGGAACAAGTTGGAATCTGGGAGCAACACATGGCACTTTACCCAAGTGCTTAAAATATGATGCATGAAAGAAACCACGTACATTAACTTACAAAAACCAATGTTAGCGTCCAACTAAAAAATAATAGTAATAAACTAAAACTAAAAAAAAAAACTAAAGTACACTTCCATGTGCATAAAGGAACGTTACCAAACAAGTGCTTGAGAGCTTAGACCCTGCAGTTCAGCAAAGAGGCCAAAATGGAAACTAAAACTTAACAAGTCAGCACATACCTCACCCATGAAAAAATAATTAAAAAAGTTGTTGACCACATGATGTGAGAACAATGAAAACCATAGTTGACACCAACAACTTAACAAGCTTAATAATCTAAAAACCATAACTAAAACCATAACCAGCCTGTCATGTGCAAGGTAAAATCATATGAAAAATTATCTAATGCGTGACAAAATTCTACTATTTCTTAGAGCTAGCGCGTGCTATCCAGCACAAAAAAAGGCAAATCCCAATGCACAAGGCCCTCCAACTTGCAAGAATAGAAATGAGGATCGATTATATGTAGCATTACCCTTAAATTTTTGCAAAGAGACTATTTCCAAGACTCAAACTCGTGATCTCTCAATCACAAGGAACAACCTTACCACTACTCCAAAGTTCGCTCTCGTTAATAGGCAGAAAAAACAGTTTGAAAATCCTAACAAGCTTTGTATTCTTAAAAGAGCCCTCCAGCATAACATTCCACAGGCAACTGGTTTCAGTGCTCTGAGACCCCTACCAAAAATAGTAAAGTATTTGCTACTTGACACCAAAAATGAAATAAGGAGTTGGAAACTACCCACGTAAATAGAACAAAATCATGACCAAATCCACATAAGCATATACTTTGGCACCTGACCAAGTTTTGTTAGTCCATTGTTTGACTTTGGGTCAAGCACAGTAATGGCATAACCAGGTGCATAAAGTGTCAACTTCAATAGTTAGTTCCAATTCAGAAACTGTCAGTAACAGGTAATATTCAACCCTTTTCTGCTAATTTACAATCACCTTGAATATTGCATTCCCCAATGATATATTGCACAGGCAAATGGTCTTCCGAGGGTCATGCCAGAGGAGATCAACCAAATGCATATAAATAATTGCGTTGCAAAATGGAAAACTATGAAGTCAGCTAGCTAAGGAAAGATATTGATGCTTCTTTAGCATCGTCTTGTAGTCCCCCTCATCATAAAATCTCAACGTAACAAGGCATTCCAGCAACAAATATTACCAGTGCACCAGGCTTTTAACTTTCTTACGATGACACCATATCATAAATCCCAAGACAAAAACTAATCTTTTGGCTTTATTAATTGCTGAAATAGAACTCTTTATTATCAGTTTACTACTAGCTCAACCAAGTCCTGATTAGTTTACTTCTGTTCTGATCACAGCACCGTAAAAACAAGTAATCTGAAGTAACTAAACATCTCTTTAGATATTCAAAATAAAGAACCGACTTTTTGTAAAATTCAGCAGGTAAAAAATCCAATAACCCTTAACCAAACAAGTAGCAACTCTAGCCTTGGTCTCTGTCCAAATAAAGGAAGATGGAGCAGTGAGAAATCTTTTAACATTATCCGCCCATGTATGGCATCATAAATCAAGGTTTAATTATACATCACTGCTCAATACCTCTTTTTCCATCTCTAATTAACTTGAGTCCATACAGCACAAATTCAAGAACTGATAATACATCCCATCCAGAGAAGATCCAAGATAGCTTGAATTGACATCAGCTAGTTTGTGACAAATTCCAAAAAAAAAGTCTATAAAAAGCAATGTTCCTTTGTCTCCAAATTGTAGGCATCATAATTTGCATAAGCTTCAAAGGTCATCCTACAGCAGCCACTTTACTATATCAGATCTGTTCACAGACAAATTCACTGGTGACCACAGTGTTCAACCTTCACCATCCCTTGTGGAAAACATAAGAGACGCCATTTTCGAGGATAGAGAAATCTCTCAGAAGAATATATTCACTTATACTGAATGCATCCTCATGTGTTCCACAAAATGCAATGCCAAGGAATTAAAAGATGACTTGCACTTACCTCAATAATAAGATCCAGATCCACCACCACTCATGTAACTGCTACCACCACCCATACCCCTGCCAGAATACATTGATGAATACGAGCTGCCACCAACCTACAACACAAGAATAATAATAGATAAGAATATAACAAAAACATACGCATATGTAACACTACTTTCTATTGAGATTGAGAACATTACATCACTGCCACGAGAAATGTAATCACCACCATAACTTGATGAGTACATGCTACCAACATCACCACCATCAAACGAACCTAACACACAAACCACAATAAAAATGTAAGATGCAAATACAATTCTGATGCTGACAGTAACAAATCAGATTATTGGCAACAAAATTCACCTCCACCATAACTCATGCCCTGTCGACTGCTATACATCCCATGTGAATCTTGACCACTAATAGAACTTCTGCTGCCACCACCATATCCCATACTGGATCTTCCAAGTCTACCAATCAAAATGTAAGGAATGAATTACAAGATAACAATTGGGTTAGGGTCAAAGAAATTCAAAAACTTAAAATTTAAATGAAACTAACCTATCACCGTAGGCATCTCCATACTGTGAAGCACTACCACCATAGTCATAATCCAATCGAGCTCTTGATTGGCGAGAACCAGTATCCGCGTATCGTGGAGGAACATCATCCTTGATTAGAAATAAAAAGTGAAAATTTAATTTACTAAACTAAGCTCAAATAAAACAAGAATGAGATTCAAAACAATACAATTAGAAAAAATGTGCAGAAATAATACTAACCATAGCAGCATACGAACGTTTTGAGCCAGATAAAGAATCATAATCATGGGGGCGTCCTTCGCGGTAACTTAGATGAGGAGGAGGTGGTGGTGGAGGAGGAGGCCTCTCAAATCTTTGGCCATAACCATCATCAACGTAACCCCTCCTTGGTGCAGCACGAGATGTACTTCTCGGGATATCAGAGTAGCCAGGACCACGGACTGGATATTCCCTGTAAGACGGTCGTCTTTCAGATGGCACCCTTGAGCCATAATCTGCAGCAACTCTACTTCTTGGAGGTGGCAGATCCTCACGTCGACCATAATCTCTCTTCATGCTACTTTTTGGATATGCAGGAGCTAAAAAGACAATACAGAAGAATATATTGATCATAAAAAAGGGATAAAAAATACCAAATCTGTTAACAAAAATTGTATATCACATACCAGCCTGTCTCCTATCATAAGATCTGGCTGGAGGAGCCATTGGCCTACTTCTAACTGGCATGGACATGACAGGGCGTCTATCTCTCACACTAATAGGCCTGCGTGGCGGAACACGGCTTCCGATTCCTCTTACCCCACGGGAAGGAAAACTACGCGGTGCAGGTCGGCTCCATGAAGGCCTAGCCATTATTCCATATCCGCGACCAGAACGATAGTCCCCATGACTAACATGTTTTCCACGGCCTCTTTGAAGAGGTCTTGACAACCTAGCCCGGACTTTTGCCTGAAAGAAGCTAAAGTATTATAAAATGCCCCATTAAACTGTGCACATATGCAATTTATTCAAAAGTGCAGACAGACCTTCTTGTCACCTTCACCCAACTCTGTACCAGTAATGCTTTCAGCACATCTTACAGCATCATCATGCGAGCCAAATGTAACAAATCCATAGTCCTTCCTGCGCGCAGCTGGCATGTTCCTGGCAAGCTCAATCTTTTCAATCTCTCCATATTTCTTAAGAAGATCTTGGACATAATCTTCATCCCATGAGGGAGGGAGTGCATCAATAAACACAGTTTTAACCTGCAACTTGAACACATTTGATCAGCACATATAACATGTATGTTCACAGCTAAACACATGTCAACGACAAGGATAGCTTGTCTGCTCATAAAAAACTACTGGAGCGACATTCTGACCACCCTAAGTAAATTCAACCAAATTTGTAGAATTTATTAGATTTTTAATAGAAAACAAGCATAGTTTTAAATTGAGGTTACGGTAGCAGCTATGTTGCAATTATCAAAACTGCAGAAAATTGTGGGAAAATTCAGCCAATCCAACTACAAGTAAACCATACCGGTTAAAAGAATAAGATTACAACATCAAAATATAGACAGCCAAAAAATTAACCAATATAGGTGTTGGAACCCAGGAGAGATGTTTACAGCAACTAAAATACTTCAAAAAGACCAGAGAACCATACTACACAGGTTCCATTTAAAAATCCCAGGTAAAAACCAAGGAATTTAGATTCAGAAATACCTGTGCCATAATTTCATCACCCGGGTCAATAAAGGAATCTGCAAAAGAAACCTTTGCAGGCTTATCAACTCCAAACACAACATCCCTCTTCTGCAGTCGCTTAAAGGCATCCATAGCATCTGAACGAGAGGAAAATTCCAAAAACGCAAACCCCCTGTTCATTCCTTCATCGTTACTATCTTCTACCAATGTCAAATCCTCAACATTTGTAACTCCATAATGTTTCAACTTCTCCTTTAACTGATACCATAAATTCCATCAATAGTCAAAAACTCAGCAGATTTAAATTTAGAAAAAATACTATCAAACACAATCCAAGTGTTGAAGGACAGAAGGTGCAAAAAATAGGTCCAAAAAAGTTAAACTTACAGCTTCCTTTTTCCATGTCTTGCATATGTTTCCCAAGTAGAGCGTATCACTGTCCTGACTTGGAGTAACCCCACACTGTTTGCCATTAATCTGAAATCGCCGTGATGAAAACATATAACTTAATCCGATAACAGTTTTTAAGTCTACTCTAAAATTGAGAGTATCAAAGATTACCACTGGATTTTTGAGCTCAGCTACGGCATGTTTTGCTTGTTCAACAGTTTCAAAACGCAAGAATGCAAATCCCTTGTTCTTTTTAGTCTGAGGGTTCATCATCAGCCTAACCTCAGTAACCACCCCAACTTCACTGAAAACCTTCCTCAGATCACCTTCAGTAGCATCCTTGTCTAGACCCCCAACAAATACTTCAAATTCTTTCCGCTTTCGCCTCTCCTTTACAACTTCACGGTGTTCCTCTTCCTCCACATCAGCCAAATCAGCATGCTCATGTTCCTCACCAGCACGCTCATCATACTCTTCACCTTCAATTTCATCATGACCATCTTCAACTTCTTCCTCACCCGTATCACCCTCTTCTTCACCTACATTATCTTCAGCTTCTTCCTCTGCTTCATCTCCTACCTCATGAACCTCATCTTGTTCAATTTCCTTCTCATCGTAATCAACTCCACCATACTCCTCAGCTTCATACTCATTATCCTCCAAATCTAAGCGTTCATCTTTTTCATATTCATCTAAGGACTCCTTAACCTCCTCTTCGTCGTCTGTCAAAAAGTAAAGATTTCAAATTATCCCAGTCAAAACAGACTTAACTTTTCCAACTTGATGGCATTTGTTAAATTATGGTAGTCCATATTCCATAACCAATCCTCATCATTACTGGTTAAAACTTTTCCCTGATAGCACGAGGTTATAACACTAAAACATAAAGGAACATACAAAGAACTCGAACCAAAACAAATTGAACAATAAACAACCACCTTCAATAAGAACCAAACAGGAAAACATAATTACAACTTTTACATAGTCAGCAAACGCACTCGGGAAAAGGATATATCCATCAAAAACTATAGATTCACTAAAGTTTTACCAACAAAATCATACTAAGATATTCTCAAGAGAACCAAAACAGTATAAATTTCACAAAGGAAGAACCCCAAGAATACTGATGACCAAATTAAAAACTCAACACAACCAAAACATAGAATTTTGACAAACCCCATCGGATCTCGGTCTCCAAAGATCCAAATAAAAAGAAAAAGAAAAAGAAAAGAATAAAAAAGTCACTTACTTTTCACCACATCCAACCCACTAGACACGTGAGCCGCTTCTTCCATAGCCTCTGGAGCCATTTGATTCACATCAATAGACTTGTCCTCAATAACAGGTTTCTCTTCCACAACAGGTTTCTCTTCCACAACAGGTTTCTCCTCAATAACAGGGTTCTCTTCGACTTTTTGTTCCTCCTCCTCTTCAACAACCGATTTCTCTTCAACCTTCACAACCTCCTCCACAGCTTCAGGTTCCTTCTTCGGGGTACCCCTTGTTCCTCTACCACCCCTCTTCCCACCACTCGCCGCAGCCCCTCTCTTCACCGTTCTAGGAGGCATTCTGCACGCAGCCCTGACAACAATGAAACAAAAACCCTAGATTTCACAAGCGAAAATCGCCCAACCTTTTTTCCGATCAGAAAACCCTAAATTGAACACTGATTTTACGATATTGAAGAACCGAAACCCAACGAGAGCGTCTCGATCGAAGTTAAAATCGAAATTTAAAGAGAAAAAAGAAGAGAAAATTGGGAATCGAAAGGGATGACGAAAACCCTAGAGAGTTGAGAATCAAAGATGAGGTTAGGAAAAAGCAAAACCCTAAATAATTGAGAGAAGAGAAATTTATACAATGAATAGAAAAAGGAAGAGAAATTTGTTAGGTCAATAGATATGATTAACATATCTTATTATCTTATTTTATCCTATCCAATACATGATTTTTTTATTCTAAGGGGGAGCTGGATTAGGATTCAATAGAATAGGATACCGATATTGGATACCCAATATATTCTCATGCTGCCTAATATATCCTCACGCTACTCAATATATTTGTATTTATTACATTATATTTTATTTTTTCTTTCTCCTTTCTCCTTCTACGTAATCTTATCAGATTGCTAATCAGGTGCACATCAAATACAGGACATGATATGGGCTTATCATCCTCATATCATATCCTACCGTTGTTATCAGGCTCATATCATATCCTACTCTGTCCACCAATGAGCCCTAAAAGTAAAAAATCCAGGAACCGACTAAATTATTTTTTCTAAAAATATCAAATAATATAATTTTCAAAAATAATACCAAAATAATTCAATGAATTTTGCATGATTAATTTTTTTCCAAATATATACTATGGTAGTTTCGTATAAAAGATATGAGATTAGCAGTGTTTACAAACCTGGCACGGTCATCAACCCGTCCGAGGTTAGGGACCACGGGTTCAACTGGAGGTCACGGGTAGGGGTGAAATTGGGCCGAGTCGGCCTATAAGGGCCTACGGCTCGGCCTACGTCAAGCCAGACTTGACCTAGTATATTTCGTAAAATAGGCCGGGTTTGGGCCTTGAAACAACTTGTTTAATAAAAAAGCTGTAAACCCATTTTCAGAAGGCCTGGCCTATAAGCCTATAAATCGGCTTATATTATACTATTTATTTTAAATAAAATAGAATAAGTATGTCTTGCAAAAAAATAAAAGATATAAATTTAATCAATTACAATTATTTATAACTTAATTATATTCGATTATATTTTAATAGAAATATGACTTTATTTCTTATGTAGGACAATAGGAGGAATCAACATCTCAACATGTTAGATTGTGTATAAGAATATATTAAAAGGCTTTTGGGAAATGTTATACTTACTACAAGCATCATGATGTATTTGTTAGATTCATGTAGTTATTTTAATTTACATAGTATGAATTTGTTTGTTGGATCTGATGAAATATGTTATTTAGTTTGAGCATTTTGCTTTTGAAAGTGACTTAAATGGAGATTGTATGAGTTTTGTTGTGATTCATGATTCTGTTTGAACGTTGAAATTATGATTTTTGGTTTAGCAACATTTTTGAGTATTTTGTAAAGTTGATTCATGGTTCTGTTTGAAAGTTAAAAATTAACGGGCTAACGGGTTGGGCCAGGCCATTTGTTTTTTTTATAAACGGGACAAGTCAGACTCGTACTAGGTTTGGGCTAGGCTAAATTGATATTTTTTGACGTACCTAGTCACGGGATCACTATGCTGACCCGATTTTATATATTAAAAAAATATAATATATGAATCCTATATGAAAATATTAAAAAATAAACCATCAATCATCAAAGATTCAAAATATACTTAACATAATTCTTCAATTACAACCACAAGTCAATATTACACAATCTAATTAAAGTATCAAAATACCAAAGTAATTACACAACCTAATTAAAGTATCAAGATACCAAAGTACAAAATTCATATCCTAATGGAGTTACTACTCTGACCCGGTTCTGTGTCTTTTGATAAGGTCCCTACAAAGGAAAATTCAAAGGAAGTAAGAATGAGTTTTTATTTTCCATCGACGACCGTAAGGATTTCATTTGAATGGGTAAAATTCTTACCTTTTCTAGAAGATTCACGTCAGCAAGATTGAAGATGTCTAGGTCATTGGGAGAGAAGAGAACGCTTAGATTTAGGTTTATAAGCATTTTCTATGATGTTTCAAAAAAAAAATATGCAGTGACCCCCTTTGACCCCTCTATCCGGGGAGTCACTGAAACCCGACAGGATTTTGGGGTGGATCAATATGCATATTGTGACCCCAACCCTCAGAGGGGAGGGGTCAGGATTGACCCAGGTCAATCTGGGGGACAGGGTGGGGTTTTAAAACACTTGAGAATAGTGCCGCATGAATAATGTGAAATTTGAAATGTAATTAATTTATAAACTGTTTTTATCAATCAAAAGTCGGTCAAATTAATCCCTAAACTATGATAATTACATTAACAAGCTATTTCAATAATATGTTGTCAAGTTATTAACTAAATACTCGTCATTGATTCATTTGTTCCTCATGTTATGATATTATATAACTTTTAGAAGTACGTAAATTTAGAAAAACAAACTAAAATAAAAATAAAAAGCTAAACATACTCGTCCCTTGTCGTGCTTTATTTATTGAGAATTGTTTTTGTTATGTAACATGATATAGAAGCAAACTTCCTACTCTCATAAAAGGAGGAGAGAGAATAGGAAAAGAAAAGAAAATTGAAGAGGGTCCCATATAAAATTTTTGTGTGTTGGAAGATGGTTTTATGTTATGTAACATAATAAAAATAATCCCCTTATTTATTTTAAGGGAAAATTATTTGTCTTTTCAAATGAGATAATTTGCATTATTTTACTCTCACAATGAGGTAGGATGCACACATTTAATTTTTTATCCACTCTTTCTCCCCATGATTTATTTTTTTCTCTCATTTAAAATAACATAACTTTACATCTTTTAAAATGATAATTTTCACATTTTTGTGGGCCATACTATTCATAAGGAGCCTCATAATGCATCTAGTTTTTTTTTTTGGAAACAGAGGATAATGCATCTAGTTGGCCTCATGATACTCTCGTTATATTGTTACAATCCAAAGGATATAAATATCAATTATAATCCAAAAGACTTGACTATTAACATTAAGTAGTTGTAATTATACTAGTTAAGATCTTGATTTATTACTATGATTTTACTTTTTTACGATTTTTCTGTGTTATAATTTTACGTTTTATGATTTTTTTATCCTCCTTTCGATTTTACGTAAAATCTTAATTTTAACTACCTTAGTTGTAAGGCATAGGGTTGAATTATTTCATGTCATGGTTTATTTGGTATATTTTTTTAAATTAAAAGTTACTTTTAAAGTAAAATAAAAAATTATTTAATAATTGTGTAACAAAACTTGTAAATGGTTACATTCAATAACAAAACTTGTAAAAAAAATAAAAATCATTTGAATTGCTAACTATCAATTTATGAATCGATACGTTTGAGTAGGTATGGGTCATTATAGGGTGAAACCTGGAAGTTTAACATTTCAATATCTTTAATATTTTTGTCTAAAAAAAAATGACATTCTGAGGTCTTACAATTTTTCGGTTGATTGGGTCTCAAAATCAAGACCTAAATCACTTATTGGGGAATCGAAATATATTCATCTTTTTGTTTTAGCCTTACCCTATAATTTTTTTGGCAACCTAGCATGTGATAACATGCTTCAAACCTTTTCTTTAATGGTTAGGTTTATTTGTTTTCATACTTCGTTTAAGTAGCATGTCTTTTCGATTTTAATTTTTGCCATGCTGCAGTAGAATTCGAATGGGCCTTTGTATTTGCCCCCATTATCAACTCAGATTGTCTTCAACTTCTTCCCGGTCTCTCTTTCAACTAAGACATGAAATTCTTTAAAGGCAACCATAATTTCCATCTTCTATAACCAGAATAACTCACCATCTTAGTGTCATCAAGCTTCCTAGATGAGATAAGATTGAGGTGCATGTCTGGCACATGTCTAACCTCATTTATCTTAAGTTGGCATCCTACTTTAATTTCCAATGTAACTTCACCAATTCCAACAATCCTACTAGTAACTTGGTTTCCTATACTCACGACTCCAAAGTCGTCATTCTTGTATAAGGAGAAAATCACTCGTGTAGAGTAACGTAAAATGGAGCTCCAAATTCTACAATCTAGGAACAACCATCATAAACAACATTTAAATAGTTATCCTCACCTAGTAAGAAGATGTTAGCCTCAGCATTGGTAGCCACATCCGTGGTACTTTTCTCATATTTCTTCTTCAGATTTATCTAATCTGGCTTAACATTGCCACTCTTTTGGTCTCTCTACAGAGTGTGGTAGTAATACTTCTTGTGACTTAGCTTCCCACAATAGAAGTAGGTGAGCTAAGTCTTTAGGCTCGATTGTCCTCTTGACTTGTCATGCTTAAAGAGGCTTTTATAAATGTACTTTCTATCATAGCAATCACCTTATTCTTTGGGATCTCTCAAGCCTTCACTTCTTTGCATTCAGACCTCTCAGCACTTAAGATGGACTCATAAAGATCGTTGCAGTACAAGGAATCTTCCATCATTGATTTCCAATGCGAATAGTTTTCCACTATGAGTTTAAACATGTCATCATCGTTTGAAACACTTCTCTCCATCTCTATATCTTATGAGCCCCAATCTTAGAGCTTTAATACCATTATTAGGGTGAAGTCCTTTTCAATTAATGCTGAAGCAACAAACAAAAATGTCAATTTGAGCATAACATCTTGACATTTGGTGGTCGGGCTATCGACAGGTTGCCATAATACAAAAAGAAACACAAAAATGGAGAGAAAGAGAGAAAATGATACACACAACAATTTTGATTGTGGGAAAACCTCCTCAAGTGCATAGGAGTAAGAAAATGTGGGACAAAGTCCACAAAATCTTCCACTATGTGAATAGTTGGATTATACGAGTTCTTCCCTAGTAAATACTTGAGGATTACACTATTTCTTCTTCCTTAATTACCAAAAAATAAAAAATAGATTAAACACAATATGTTATAAAGATTTGAAGATTTTCAAATTTATTCATTTTTTCTTCATGATTTATAATTAATACTCCTATTCTCTGTATTTGTACTGGACTTCATATTGAATTTCTAAATATTTCTAAATAATTTTTTGTAAGGAACATTCCTCCAAAATCATTTATTAAAAATCTTAACCCTATAATTAAACTTAATCCTATGTTTAATGGTCTAGTTACTACGTTTGTAAAAGAATAGTGATCAGAATATTCTCCACATTGTGTTAAAAACTTATTTTTGCAAACTTAAGTTGATGTCTATGTTCTATACTATTATTATTCATGTCTTTTGCTATTATGATGTGATATGCTTCTTCATAATCTTCATGTTCTAATATATTTTGATCTATAATATTTCTAGTACATCCTGTATCTACCACGGCATCCTGTATCATGATCTATAATATTTTGAGCTGGTGGGCATGTAACATCCCGAGCGTTGACGAGGACGGGGAGTGATCGCCTATGCGAAAGGAAATGGACAAGGAGCGGCTCCTGACAGGCTTCCAGCGTGGGGGTTACATGCATGGAAGAATCGAATCGACAGCCGAAAAAGAGGGATTCTAGAGACTGTGCTGGTATGGGATGGTACAGTTGGGAATAGCTTATAAGAATTAATTGTTACTACCTATACTAACAATATGCATCTTCTTTTCGATAGCCCGGATCGGAAGAACTCCACAGTTAAACGTGCTTGACTTGGTGCAATTCTGGGATGGGTGACCTCCTGTGAAGTTTTCCCAGGAACTGTGCGAGTGAGGAGAAAACACACTGAAAAGTCTCGTGTTAGTATGTGGGAATAGTCGTTGATTCTTGAAGCGGCCGGGCGTTACAGAACCGCACCTTCCTGGAAGTAGTTAGAGCTTCCTTATTTGGTATGAATGTTCCTTCCTCTTATTGGGGGGAGGCTGTCACTTCTGCTGCCTATATCATCAATAAGACTCCTTCAAGTGCCCTTAATTTCCAAACACCTTACCAGGTACTTACCTCTTATTTTTCTATCCCTCATCCCTCTTCTCTTGAACCCAGAGTCTTTAGTTGCACCGCATATGTCCATATCCCAAAAAATCAGCGATCTAAATTGGACCCTTGTGCAAAAAAATGTGTTTTCGTTGGGTATTCTGATGTTCAAAAAGGTTATCGCTGCTATGACCTTATTTCTCATAAAATACATGTCACTTTAGAAGTCAATTTCAGAGAAAATGAGTCTTACTACTCAGGGGGAGCCTTCATTTCTTCTTCTAAGGGGGAGAATCCAGCATCAACAATTAATAGAGAAGAAGAAGTTTGGCTCTCTACTCACATAGCACCACTCAACAACTCATTCTTGGATGCTCAACTTGAAACAGCAAACATTGAGGAAAACGCAGCAACACCGAATGTTCCACCTGAAGGACAAAATACTCAACCAGAAGCATCACAAAATGAACAACCTTGTCTAACACACATAACCAAAGATTCTTCTATGGCTGTCCCTGAAGTTGAACCAGAAATTCAACCTGAACATGAGGTAACTTTTATTCCTTCCTCTAATACACTTGACACACAGATCAGAAAATCTTCTAGGATTAACAAAGGTATTCTGAAAAAAATTTATGAACCTGACCCCAACGTAAAGGCCAAATACCCTATTAGCAGCTATGTATCTACCCAACACTTGTCTGAGTCATATGCATTATCTGTTAATGAATTATCCAGTGTGTCAATTCCAAGTAGTGTGCAGGAAGCACTGAATGATCCAAATTGGAAGAAAGCAATGAATGATGAGATGGAAGCACTCCAAAAAAACTCAACTTGGGAATTAACATCTTTGCCAAAGGACAAGAAGACAATTGGGTGTAAATGGGTGTTCACAATGAAATTAAAAGAAGATGGGAGTATAGACCGATACAAAGCAAGACTAGTGGCCAAGGGATACACATAGAAGTATGGTATTGACTACCAACAGACATTTGCCCCGATAGCCAAACTGAATACTATAAGGATATTAATCTCACTAGCAGCTAACAGGGTTGGCCCTTGAAACAGTTTGATGTAAAAAATGCGTTCTTGAATGGTGACTTAGAGGAGGAAGCTTACATGGATATACCACCAGAAGTGCAACTAACTCAATCTAATGGAGATCTGGTTTGCAAGCTCAAAAAGGCCTTATATGGACTCAAGCAATCACCAAGGGCATGGTTTGGACGTCTTTCCTTGGCAATGAAAAGATTTGGGTACAAACAGAGTAATTGTGATCATACTCTATTTTATAAACATAAAGCAGAAAAGATAACTGTTCTAATAGTTTATGTTGATGATATGATGCTAACTGGAGATGACATTGATGAGATGAAGTCCCTGGAACGTCATTTGGCAGCTGAGTTCGAGATGAAGGATCTAGGTCCCTTAAGATATTTTCTTGGGATAGAAATTGCAAGATCTCAAAATGGCATATTTCTAACTCAAAGAAAATATACACTAGATCTCCCATCAGAAACCAGAATGTTAGCTTGTAAACCGGCTGAGAATCCCATTGAAATGAATCATACACTTGGCATGTATCCTAATGAAGTGAAGACTGACATTGGAAGGTATCAAAGGCTAGTAGGAAGACTTATTTACCTTTCACATACCCGGCCATACATTGCTTATGCAGTTGGGATATTAAGCAGGTTTATGCACTCTCCTAGTGAAGATCACATGAAGGCTGTGTATCGGATTCTGAAGTATTTAAAAGGGTCACCTGGAAAAGGCATTCTCTTCTCAAAAAATAGCAAGAAAGGCATTGAAGGATTTACTGATTCTGGTTGGGCTGGAGATAAAACTAATAGATAGTCCACCTCAGGCTATTTTACACTAGTAGAAGGAAAACTAGTCACATGGAGGAGTAAAAAATAAAAGGTTGTTGCAAGATCCAGTGCTGAGGCAGAATTTAGAGGTATGATATACTGTATTTGTGAACTACTATGGATTAAAAATACTGAATGATTTTAGGAATCAATTACAATCTTCCTATGAGTCTTTATTGTGATAATAAGGCATCTATTGAAATTAATCATAATCAGATTCAACACGATAAAACAAAGCATGTTGAAATTGGATGCCACATAT